>CM041638.1:90230-229662 GCA_023333625.1 Bothriochloa decipiens | reverse complement strand
CCGACGAGGTCGAGGGTCCGCCCGACGAGGTCGAGGGTCCGCCCGACATCCGTCGAGGGTCCGCCCGACGGAGTCGAGGGTCCGCTCGACGGAGTCGAGGGTTCACCCGACGAGTCGAGGGTCCGGCCGACGGAGTCGAGGTCCTGGCTCTAATCGAGGTCCTGAACGAGTCGAGGTCCCGGCTCGAGGCCAGATGGTCAAGTCTCGAGGGGCGCACAGTTCTCGAGGACTGCCCCTTTCGTGCGAACAAGTCCGTCTTCGAGGGCATGCCCGTTCGCCGGGCGAGGCTTCGTTCTCGAGGCCAGTCCGTTCGCCCGAGCGAAACTCCGTTCTCGAGGGGTCACCCGGACCGCCCCACCTCGAGTGTATAGTGCCGACCTAACTTGACCCAGATCCAGCCCTATCCTTTCGAGGCCCAGACGAGACCTGTCAACGTTGACCGTTGACCTGGCCCCACCTGTCAGTGACCAGACCGTGGATCCCACCTGTCAGCCGCTGACTGGTCCCGTCAGCGCTGATGTCAGCATGACGTCAGCACATCCCCAGCTGCACTGTTCCTGCACGCCACATGGCCCAATCAGGAGCCGCCACGTGTCAGCACCTGGTTAATCTGCCCTTTTTCTTTTTCCGAAAATAGAATAAACTTCGGAAATTCATAACTTCTTCATACGAACTCCGAAAAATATGAACCAAGTGTCCAAATTTTCATAAAGATAAGCTCTACGTCATAGGCTTGTGTATGAGTGCATTTGGAGTTATTGAATTTTATTGCTTCTTTGTGTTGACTCTATAGGAGCCGCTAACGCGGCTATTATGTCTCGTTTCAGAGGAGGATCAGCTTGAGGAGGACGACTACGAGTACGAGGAGGAGCTCGGTGACGACTTCACAGGTGCCACACCCCACCCAACCTCGTAGATCCTATTACGCATGGCATAATATCTAGTTGCTAGTGCTTTAATTATGAATATCACCTGATGATAGGTTGCATGGTAGAACTGCCTGATGAGCCTTTACCTTGTCGCAACCTTACTCCTGCACACCTGCTGATAGGCTAGACGCTTGCTTATTTTATCTATGATGCTTTACTTCTACTACGCTTATATCTGTGTGATGATGATGCGTGGTGGAGAGTATGGTCATATGGTTAAGGCACGTGGTGCCACTTTACTCGGGGAGAGTGCTGCGTGCGTCTTGGGTGTGTGGTGAGGGTTGAGTCGATCGGACAGGATTCTACGACGAGCCATGTGGGCGAGTCTTGCCGGGGAATGTGTTCTGGGCATTCCCGTGTGAGGTGCTTGTGGCGGGCACATTGTGATGCATAAGGAGATCCCGGGGGTGAGAACCTTTGTGGAGCGAAGCCCCGGGAAGGAGGTGCTGTTGACACGGACTGTTGTAGTCCAAAAGAGAAGATAATCCTGTCTGATCCCCCCTAGGACCTGATATCTCTTGAGGACCGGAACCTTGGGACTTACGTGCTCACCACTCGCTCTTGTATGGGCGGGAGACGGATGTCTGACTAACTAGGACGGTGCCACTACTACTAGGTTGTTAGCAGAAAGTGTCGGGAGGTACGGGCGTGGAGACCCACACCCTCCTTAGACAGCATAGTGACCACGGGGGCCCGGTACTATGTCTCACAGTCTCAGTGTGCCGGTGGTACCTATCCGGGATGTCCCAGTACTGAGTGGTAGGGTGGCATCGCACCAGTTAGAAAGCAGCCGAAATCAGCTTAGGCGGGGCACCGCCGATGATAGTGATCTTGTGGTTACGGGAGTACACGCTCTGCAGAGTTTATGAATCTATATAGTCCATGGGCCACTGGTATGGCTCTTTCCTAAGACCCACGCTTCTCGGGAGTAGTGAGAGGAGTCCTTCTATTTCTCCCCCTGGTGTTACCCTTCCGGCTGTGAGCCGCTGAGACAGGCTCCGAGAGGGAGTTGGACCTGTCGACTGAGTGCGAGAGGGTGAGATGTGTGTGATGGTGATGAAATGGGTTCGGATGTGTGGTTGAGATGGATTAAAATTTGATGAATTATATTATATAATATTGGTCACTGTTTGCATAGGAAACTACAGCCACATAATAGGTCGATTTGATTATATCCTTTGCATCCCACCAAATACTACATAGCAAAAGCAAAGCATAGGGTGGGAGATGTGGCCAGTACAAACCGTACTGAAAATTATTTGGCAGGTGAGCCCGACTATGACTATGACGATGAGGAGGAGTAGACGTCTCGTTCCTACGCTCAGGCTTCTTTTTGGAGATTTTATTGTACTTCCGCCTTTTGCAGCTGTTCCAGAGGCTGCTGCTACTCTGATGATTCCGCCAGTGTGGCGATGAATTATTTATGTAATTCCCCCTAATTGTAATCTTTTGTACGATGTATGGATCCTGTATCGACTATTGCGAGATAATGAGATGGTTTGAAGCTCCAAACTATTATATTATCCGCCATTCTGTGTATTTTCCCTTCGTGGAAAATTGAGGATGTTTCAGGCACGAGTATGAAAACTTCGCACACATGCCTGGGGAGTCCACTGACGTGATGTTTCAGTGCTTTTAGGTCATGGTGAACAAGATGAGAGCCAACTGCCCTGGTGCTTTGCCATACACCGACCATGATCAGGCTATCAAGCTTTTGCACTCATTGGATTAGCACAGTGTATGGGGGGCCAAGGTTGAGGAGATCGTCGAGTCCGCCAACTATGAGACTCTGGCCACTAGTGTGCTCTTTGCCAAGATACGATTTGCGAAGATTGACATGAACATCGTGGCGAAGAAGAGTCCTGCTAGTCCTGTAGCATGGCACTTGTCTCAGGCTCTGGAGTCCCAAGGTCTCCTTCTAACACTTCACCCAGTTCCTTTGCTTTGTCTACTTTGCTTTCAGTGACAGAGGAGCAGCTTGAGGTGCTGGATGATGAGGACCTTGCTTTGGTCATCAGGAGGTTCATCCAGTTCCACAACAACCACAAGAACAGGCAGTGTCGAAACAACAACTGCTATGAGTGCGGCAAGCCTGGACACTATGCCAGCGAGTGTCCCAAGAGGAGCACAAGGAGCAAAAGAGCAAGGGGGACCATGATCACAAGTTCAAGTCCAAGAGCAAGGACTGGAAGAAGAAGAAGGACGGTAGGAAGTCCAAGTTCGAGAAGAAGAAAAGCTTGATCTGCGCCATGGTGTCCACGCTGAGCGACATCGACTTCGACTCCGAGGACAACACCAATAGCAGCTCGAGTGAGGAGGAGGAGGACGCACGCCGAACCAAGGGCAAGAAGGACTTGGGCGGCCTCTGCTTCCACGCCGGCAACCACGGTGGCTTCTGCACCATGGCTCTCGACGCCAAGGACGACAGCTCCAATGACAGCGAGGATGAGGTACCGCCTACCTATGATAAAATCACTGTCGAAGTTGATAAGCTGCATGAATGCGTTAAGAACCAGAACAGGTTACTTAAGCTTGCTGTTAGAGAGTGCAAAGAGCTTGGGGCTAACTTGGCTAGCACATAATCTGAAGTTGAACAACTAAAATCTGCTAGTCAAGTTAAGAATGACAATGAAGAATATGAATGCCCTAATTGCTCTGTTCACATGGTTGCTTACGCTGAGCTGCAGACAAAGCATGCTCAGCTTGTGGATCAATTAGATGATGCTAGGTATGCTTTGTTGGCTAAGAAGGCTAGACCTAGTTTGCTCACCTCTTGCACCACCTGCACAGTTTCTGAGTCAAAATTGAATGATGCATAAGCTAGGATTAAGGACCTTGAAAATTGAAACATCCTCAATTTTTCCACGAAGGGAAAAATTTGCAGAACGGATAATAATGTGAAAAATATAAGCTATCACATTATTATACAACAACTGATAACCAATTCCATACATCAAAACAAGATAAAGGAGTACAGTAATAGGGCTTACATTATTTATAACATCGCCACATGGCGGATCATCAGAGTACAAGCATCCATAACAGCTGCGGAAGAAAAGAACATTCGCGGAAGGATCTTCATGAACCATCTTGAGCGTAGGCATGAGACCTTCTAAATCCAACATCACTATGAAGCAAGTAAATCTGCACACTGCCAGAAGTGTGCAGGCCATGGTCAGCACCGATGAGCTTTAGTGGAAAAAGAAACGAGGGATCTGACGATCCTATAATTTGGCTGTGGTTTTCCTATGCATGCAAATAGTAACCAAGTTTATAACAAGTCAAGATTTATCTCATTCCCATCCCACACACACATATCCAACCATCACCTCATCCATCCCAGTTCCATAACCACATCACCATCACCGTCACCATCAAGACTCACTCTCAAGTCGACCAGGCCAACTCCCGCTTGGCCGGTCTCAGCGGCCCGTAGCCCTCAACCTGGCTCACAGCTAGAAATAACTCTCAAGGCAAGGTAGAACACTCCTCTCACTAGTCTGGTACATCCTCCCTAGGAAAGGTCCATAGCCGATAAATCGGCATATGTATCAATCGATCAACCGTACACTCTGCAGAGGTTTCACTAATCCACCAGATAGCCATCATCGATGCACGTGCGCACCTAGCCAGATTCTGGGTGCCTACTGCCATAGAATGATGTCACTCTACCATCTAGCACTGGATCGCTGAAACTGTGAAGAGATCATGTATTCGCTCCCGTAGAGGATGCCATGTCATGTACCCACTCCCGAAGAGGGTGAGATTGATCGTCTTGGAAGGGTGTTAGCTCCACGTCATGCATATACCTCCCTAACACTACTCGTCTAGCAGCAGTGGCATTGATCTATCCAGTGGTTCGGCCGTCTCCCCCCATCTCAGGTATAAGCATAGCATAAAAGTAAAGCACTAGCAATTCTAGATATTAGCCATGTCTATAGGATTTCTAAGAGAAGGTGCTGCCATGACACCTGTGATGTTGAGGTAGTAGTGGTACGAGTCTTCTTTCATCAATGTATTTGTTTAGCAGAACTTCCTCCTTGGTGTTCGTAGCCTCCTCCCTCGGATCGCTCCTCGTTGGACTCTGAAAATGAGACGTAATAGTCGCATAAGCGACTCCTATAGAATAGCACAAAGAACCAAATAAAATTCAAAAGATCCAAATGCAGACGTAGAGCTTGATTTATAGAAAATTTGGACGCTTGTTTCATATTTTTCTGAGCTCGTATGAATTAGTTATGAATTTTTGAAGATTTACATATATTTTTAAAAAGATAAAAGGCTGGATTTATATAGGGCTGACATGGCAGCACTGGAATGAGCCATGTGGCACGCCGTTACTGGCCAGAACTAACACATTGAATGACATGCGGGGCCCTGATGACATCATGCTGACATGGCGCAAAGCTGACGTGGCAGAGGGTCTGGGTGACGTCATCTTCGACAGGTGGGACCATGCTGACGTCACACGTTGACGTCAGCGTTGACTCGATCAGCGGTCAAAGTCAACTGGGCCTTAAATGGGCCGTTAACGGGCCATCAATGGGCTAATGGGCCGAATATGGGCCGGGCTCGGCCCTTCACGTGTCAAGCTATGGTGCTGCCATGTGGTCAATTAGATCTGGATCGGGCTCACGCCCATGGATTTGTTTACATTGGCTGGTCCATGGTGGACCACTGCAGGGCACTTCCCCTCTGCTCTCTCTGGTGCACGTGAACTAGGTGCACGCAGGGCCGGTCTGGGGCTGCTGCAACTTTTCCCCATCATCTGCGTCTTCACGGCGGCTTCTGCCGGTGGCGAGCTCCAGCGTCTGCTCACACCAGTGGCTCAATGCGGCAAGGACTAAGGAGCTAGGGCACATCGGGCCTCAGAGAGCTCGTTGAAGGTCTAGGGGCGGCAGTTTGAGGTGCTTGGCGTGCATGCGGGCCCACCCAATGGCATGGCGGCTCATGGCGGCACTAGATGGTGGTGGTGGCAGGTTGCGGGTGTCCCGAGGAAGGCATTCAACACCGTGGAGCTGCGTCGAGTATGGATGGGGCATCATTTCGTGGCTTGGTCTCTAGAGGAGGTATCACAGCGGCAGCAACGCTACTGCGATGATGGATGGCAGCGAGGTGCCAACGGCCGCAATTGGGGCCAAAGGAAGCCTCCCGCTTGCAATTGGGGTCATCTAGTTGTCTATAAACTCGCCGGTGGCGTCCAGGGGCACGATGAGGTCATGCCATGATAAGAGGCACACAGTGGGTCTCATGGAAATGGCGGCGTGGATGGGCCTTTCTGTATGATTGGGGTCATGTGGTGACCAAAGGGTACACCGGCAATGATCAATCCTCACTGCAGAGTCCGCGCACGGCCATGATGGCAAGGGCCAAGGCAAGGTCCCAGGCTTCATCTTCTAGGTGGCTGCGTGCGCGGGGTCAAGGTGGAGCTCGACGGCTGGTCCTAGTCCCTCTAGCTGGTCAGAGTGGTGGAGGGTTCATGTGCCACGATGGCGCTCTAGAGCACGCACAGCGGTGCTCTGGTGTGCGTGCACTGCGATGGCGAGGTCCGACAGCAGGGCATTAGGGCTGGTCTAGAATCGAGAAGGTGCGTACGACGTGTGGAACAACGGGGTGGGTATAGATCCACAGTTCAAGGTGGCTTCCTGATCGTGATGGCGCCGGCAAAGCAGGACCTGACCTTGCCACGGAGGGCATAGCCATGGCGGGGAGTGTGGGGTCATGGCTGTTCTGGTGTCCTCTGACACTGTGGTCTGGTCTAGCTGGGCTAGGGCATGTGCGGGTGCGTGTGATGTGCTCAAGAGGCCGGCAGAGGCCTTGGTCTACACGCTCCCAGTGTGGAGCGCCATGACCATGGTAAGCAGTCCTTCCAGTGGCACCGGCGATCCTCTGGCGAGGTCCTCCTCTTCTTCAGCAACTGCTCCTTCCTCCTCCTTGCTTCCTCTTCTCTACTCTTCTTCTCGAAATGGTTGCTGGGAGTCCACAGAGTGACGGCGAAGGCATTGTAGTGGTTTTGCGTGGTCTCCTTGCTCCAATGGGCTCCGACGGTGGTGCTCTGCTCTTGCGCTCAGCCGCTCCGCTTTATCCCTCCTCTCTTCTCTTTCCACTTCTTCTCCTTGCTTGGTGTGTGCGATGTGGTTGATGGCTACTAAGTGGTGGCGGGGTGATGTGAGAGGGGCTAGGGCTCCGGGTGCTTCTTTTATAGGCACGGCTCAGCCATGGTGACACACGGGCCTGGCCAACGGTGGGAGATGGGGCAGGGACCAATTAGAGGGCCAGAAAGCACTGGGGCGAGGGTTCCGTGGTTGCGACGCAACCGTGGGCGTGAAGGCGTGCTCAATTTCGTGCCAAGGGAAGGGGACCGGTGAGGAACAGTGAGGGGGCAGCATCATGCCGTCCTCGGTAGATTTGCGCGCGTTGTAGAGGTCACGAGATGTGCATGACCCTGTGGGGCCCGTGGGTGCGTGCGTGGTGTGAGGATATCCCAAGGCGGGTGGTTAGGCATCAAGCTGTAGACGGGAGGCTGAGTGACGTCGTTCAGACGGGGCAGGTCGGCATCCAGTACAGAGAGGAGAGGAAACAGAGCGAGGGCAGATGGAGTGATGATGGGCAGCGGCGTCTGTGGCTTCGACGGCCGACGGGTGGGTCCCACGGGGACGGTGCTTCCCCGTTCGTGCGTGAATCCGATGCGAGGAACGAGGCATCACACATGTGGCTCATGTGGGCGAGGTAGGATGTGGCCGCAGGCCAGTTGGCTTCGTGGGCTGAGTTATGGGGAGGCAAGGTACGCCGACGAGTTGGGCTGGCAAGCTATCCCTAGCTGAAATGGCCTTTTTCCATTTCCTTTCTTTTCTCCAGGCTTTTTTATTTTCTGTTTTTTGCCATATATCAAATATATGAACAATATAGCATAAGTCAAGATCATCCATGGAGGGCATATAGAGTCATAGGACAGGTTAGGGTACTATTCCCCTAGTATTGTATTTATTTATAAAATAGATAAATGTTGTTGGTCATTTTATTTAATCATTACATAAATCCAATAAGAATCCAAATCACAAGTTGATGTAAAAATGCAACATGGGGAATGGTCTATTGCATCATATAGAAACATCCAGTGAAACATTAGTATGTAACATATGAAACATAGAAAAGTAGTATGTGGTACATGATATCAAGGCAAGAGGCTTGATCAAGTTAAAAGTATTTGTGGAGCATGTTAGGAGGTAGATATAGAGGTTAGCTCGAGAGCCAGGTCTCAAGTGACATAGGTACAAGATTGTTACATGGGCGAGTCACATATGCACCATATAGGTAGCACTGGTGCAACATTTGTATATAGCAGGCGAAAAATAAGAGGTAGCATGATGTGCATTGGGAACATGATTCCAATGCAAAGGGGGCTTGAGCAAGAGGAAGGGAGTTAGTAGAGCATGTTAAGTAATTAAGATAAGAGAGAAAGCTCTAGAGTCTAGTCTTATGTAACATAAACGCAATGGTGCAACATGAGCGAAATACATGCGCAACATAGGTATTTGCCTTATGAATCATAAGGTGCTAGACAAGGATGCTTATCACATGTGACTTAAGATTATATTAAGTCACATGTGATGGTGGTACTTGAAGAGTTTAGCACTAAGCATATGTGCAAGTGCAAAAAGGGTAGGGTTCCTGCATGACAAGCAACAAACATGGGCTTGTTTCAAAAATTTTTGTTGGTGTATTTTTCGGTGTTTGTAATTTTTAGGGTTTTTACAGTCCTACCCCCTTATCGGAATCTCGACCCCAAGATTTAAGGAAAGTGGTACTGTTTAAAGTGATAAAGTGCAGTTGCTTGAGGTCTGACTTCTTGTTCCTCGTTGCTTGATGTGCTCGCTCCATTGAGTTGCAAGGTAGTAGTGATTCCTTGTTGTCTCTGTGTCAAAACTTGATTGAGTCTAAGCAAGGTTCATATTGATGTGGATGTTCCAAGTGGATATTGAAGGTTCCAACAAGACAGTTTTTGACGATAGCTGAGTGGTCGTAGTTGTAGCAGGTTCCACCGTATGGTTAAATAGCAGGGGAAAAGATATAGATCATGTCCTCCTATTCGAAGGAGTGGTCATTAGGAGCCAGGTTTCAATCCTGGGACATGAGGGTTATGAGCCCACCACGCTTGCGCTGCGTTACTCTGATTAGTGTAGATGTCATCCTTGCTTTTAGTCGGCGCAGTCATTTTTGATGATCTTGTAACAGGCATTGCGACCAAGGTGCTTAAACAGATCTGTTGACACCATTTTTTGACACGTGTCAATATAGGCCGAAAACTGTGCCGATCGGCAAGGGAATGGTTATTCTCTAGCATTGCTTCTGAGTTGTCGATGGATGATTGCCGATAAAGGACATGTTGATCTCGTACATTGCCGATGAAGCCAGAGGGCTGTTGCCGATGGAGAGAGAGGCATGGTTGCCGATGGAAAGTAGAGCTGAAGGACGTGGAAAGCAAATCTGAGTTATTATCGATGGGTTTTGCCGATGGAATCTATAGATGAGGAACGTGCCGATAGTGGTTTCATCGTAAGCAATGGATAAGGAAACTGGCAATATTTATGCTATTATTTTATTAGTTTATTTTTGAGTCCGACCTTAGTACGAGTCGTTATTTTTTATTCTTTAGAGATAAGACTTGTTTAGGTAATACTTTGTCGTGTCTGTTTAGAACTCATAGTACCAGGGTATAAATATGTACCGAGAGACAATGTAAAAGGAGACAATCAAATACAACAAACCTATTACTTTTATCTACTTTTCAAGCAATCTACTTTTCGACGACTTCGTCACCAGTACCTTTTCCTTTTCAATGAGTTCTTTCAAGAATCGACGGGCTGCATCAACTTGATCTCCGGTGACCTTGCAGGTTCCGCTTTTACCGAGCAAGATTCAGGCTTTGACGTCCGGGCGTATCGCTGTCGTCTCGTCTGATCTGTTCAACAGTTATCGAGTATCATCTAAGCTTTGACGTCCGGGCGTATCGCTGTCGTCTCGTTCGGGTTTTATTCAAATCTATCATCCTTGTCGATTAACAGGTCAAATCGACTGGCACGCCTTGATATCGAACTAGGGTATTAGCCCGGTGTGTTTGCAGATCCAACGCCTTTTTGCATCAACAAGATCCAAGGTTGATGGTCTGACATAGGGCCGGTTTTATGCAACAATGCTAGCTTTTGTAAAGAGAGATTTTGGAAACGAGGCTTTTGAAATAGTTGTTTGCATAAAACCCTTTTATGGGAAAGTCATTTTATAAGGGAGGGGAAGCGCTTTCATGAGATCAAATAAGTTTGTAAAACGTTCCTTTTGCTAAAGAGCTTTCGAAGTTTTTGTAACTCAAGTTCAATTACCTTTTTAAATATTCATTTTGTTTTGAGAATATTTTTTTGCAGGGTACGGGGATAGTTCAAAATGATTTCCTTTCAAAAAAATTTCTTTTGCAATCGACTCTGTATTTTGAAAATAGAATGTTTTAATAATTTGCGATGCTATTGAAAGAGCCTTGAAAATTATTTAAATAAAGCATGTTTGAATACATATTTTCAAGAGTTCACACAAAGGGTTTCAAAATGTCGTTTCGCAACATGTTTGCAAAAACTTTTGAAGACATCTTTCGTAAATCCCTTTGAAAATGTACATTTAAGGAAAATAAGTTTCTTTCAATTCACATTTCAAATCCAAAGCTTTTTATTGTTTCGTAAACATTTCAAGAACCTTTTAAAAGGAGATACCTGTGTTTGCAAACATTCGAAATGAAAGTTCTTCTCCTTTATAAAACAAGTTGGGATGGGATAAGGGAATTTTGAACCTTTTTAAATTCCAAATGACTTTTAATGATGATAGCTTTTTTGTAATTGATTTTTTTTTGTAAAAGAGCTAAGCGTGGAATCACGATCGTTCCCAAGTACCATTTGGGGTGGTCACGATTAAATCCATGATACCTACATACGCCTGGCAGCAAGCCATGTGGATGCATCACACTTGGGGCCCCAAGTTTCATAGCGGCACCGTGCATCACGATCACAACTCTACCCAATTAGATACTAGCGTCGACCCGATATCCCAAGCTAAAGAGGGAGGGGAGCTTTTTAGGAAATGATAAGAAAGACCTTTTTGAATTGTTTTTAGAAGACCATTTTCTGTTGAAGGCACAATTTCAATCCTTTTTGGTTTTACAAACTTTGCATAGAAGAAGGCTACAACCTTAGAATTTTGAAATATAAATAAACATGTTTGAAACGGTTGTTTCCTGTTTTGGTTTTCAAAACTCAACAGTTTTAGAACTTAAACCATTTTATAGGCATTTTGAACAAGGATGTTTTGAAATGGCAAGTACGCAAGTTTTAAAATGAAAACATTTGCAAGTGTCAAAAGTTTTCAAGAGGGTTTATTTGAACCTTGTTCGAAAGGGAAAAAGCGTTTTGTAAAACCTTGGAATCTGTGAGAGGCTTGAAGAGAGTCAAAATCAATGCGAGTTTTAAACTCTTTTGAATGACTTTATTTTCAAACCATCACACACCTTTTGCGTGATTTAAAATTAAATGGTTTGAATCATGGTTTTTGTTTTAAAACAAGGTGTGACCCTCTTTTGTTTAAAACAAGGATAGCTTTAGAAATGGTTCAAAATCAATGCTCATTTGCAAAGCATGTTTTCACAATGAGATTTGGGGTTTTTTTAAAACCAAGATTTGAAGGGTTCTTTTGGACGAGTTGCAAACAAAAACCCTTTTGCAATCATATATATATTTTTTTGTTGGGAAAAGTGTTGCAACCCATTTTAAAAATATAGTTTATTCAGAAAGGGCTTGGCTCGATGGATTTGAAACCAAAACTTTTGAAACTAAATCAAGCCAAGGATTTGTTGGTTCATAAATATTTAGTAAGGGTTGGCGTGCAAGGCAAAATCTTTGTCTTTTGGAAAAGATCTTTGCTAGTTAAAGTAGACCGATTTTTCAATTCATTTGGAAGATAGCTTTTCAGACTATTTTCTTTGAAAATTATAGAATATTTTGAATCCATTTCCATTTTGGGATGACGTTCCTTTTGAAAGGAGGGAGACTTTTCAATCAAAGAGGTATGGAGAATAGCTTGAAGAATGCATCGGGAGAAAACCCAACAAGAATTTTTAAAATAGTTTGGTAGAGACATGTAATGGGGTGGTGGAGTATGAGCCTCATTCCTCCCAAGGGTGAGTCCACTAGGTGACATGTGTCTGCTATGATATGATTCCATAGTGGTTCTTTGTTGCATGAGTCATAGGGATTCAAGGTCATATGCGAGTGACATGATTTATTAGCAACTTAATGTAACATATATAGATGATTTAAATGTTTTAAAATCATTTATTCTATCTTACACTCATAAAAAGAAGCATGAAAATCATAAAAATTGCGATAAGATCTAAGAATTCATTACATCAAGTTACTGCATGGCGATGTCTCTAGGTGCTACACTAGAAGACTCACGAGATCTTTCGCACTACACGCAGGTAGGCTTCAAGAGGGGACAAACTACTCTACTAAGCAGGTGAGTCACATCGGGTAGGCCACGCAGGCTCCTCATCAGATGGGTTGTTACTTCTTCTTCCGTAGGTCACTTCTAGGGAGTTGATCCAGGCTTCACAACAGGGTAGAAAGGGTAACCATCCATCTCTGGCGACTGAGTGTTAGTCCTGAACAACTTCTTCACGTGAACTTGGGCCAATTCCATTTCTGGAGTAGGTTCTGCTTCAGGCACGATGCAGGCATTCATGTTGAGATTGGGAGACTTCCCAGGAATGTCTCAGTGTGGGGTGCTTTGTGGAGATGGTCGGGTAGCTGAGACTGCATTTCTTGGTATTCCTGAATGCGACGAGCATTAGTTTTCTTCCACTTCTTGTATAGCTTCTCCACTAGCTCGCACAGGTATAGGGAAACCTTCATGTACGTTGTCAGATCAGATGTGTTGGACCAACTTCTTTCCTTTAGCTTGGCGATCTCCTCTTCTTGATCCCTCACTCTCTCCTCCAACGCATAGACTTGACATCTGTAGAGGCACTTATCACGTTTCAACACTTGGATGAGCATATCCTGGACAAGTAGGTGCCTCCCTGTGACCCTGAGTGTCTCGTTGTACTCTTTGGCCTAGGTGCCTTTGGCCTTGATCCATTGTTCCATTCTTCTCTTGGAGGGATCAATGGTGCGAGGCAGCAGGCGGTATGGTCTGGTCTCGAGAATCTTGTAGGTGTCACGCATCACAAGCTGAAGAGCAGAGCGTGCTGCAAGCTGTGCAGCATAGGTGACTGTGTTGTCCATCTCACAGGCGATGAGGGGCTTCAGTTCGGGAACCTCCTCGCAGGCAAGGATCTGGATAGTCACAAAGTAGCGGTCCATCGGTCCATCAGGTCCATTCTCTCGGTGGCAGGTCCAGTTGCAGTTCTCCTTTGGGATGCCAAGCAGCTCAACTGTCTCACGCAGGGCGTCGGTGTAGCCATCCTGGGACTCTTCAGAGAAGGAAACCGGCACATATTTCCCCATCTACATTCACGTCCAGGGAGTGGAGTTAGATCATCGGTTAACAAGGCAGGCTGAGCATAAAGGAGTATGCAGAGACAATTTCTTAAAAGGTAGAGGTCTTAGTCAAGTTCTAGCTCAGGTAAAGAGATCGTTCTGTATGAGAAGAATCGTCATCTGACTTTTATCCTATTGCCCTATGGCACTTGAGGCGTCGAGGGCGCAGGGCAAAAAAATGGCAGGGGCCATGCTCGAGGAATTCGTGTGCTTATTGCGTCACAAATGAAGGTGTAACGGTTGTGACGAGTTGTATGATTGCCAAGGTGGTTTCATACATCTCATGAATGAGGTAAACATTTCCTCATAGGTGGAATCCATGGGATCATCCTGAAACAGATCTCGGTTCCTCTGGGCTCTACCTTATTGCAATGCGTCTATTGTAGCTTTTCTCTAATCATTTTTAAGCTTCTTCATATCTTCTACTAGAACTCGGGCGTATCCTTTCTGATGCTTGACAAAGAAAGGGTACAATCTCGAAGGTAGCCATCTTCACATGGTCCACAGAAGGATAGCAAGTCAATTATGAGAGATAAGCCACACACAAAATTGTGCATGATCAGTATATAACTGACAGAAGGGCTGGTCCTTCCTGTTCTATCATCCAAACATATGGGGTCTCGTCCTAGGGTCAAGAATGGCTCTGATACCAACTGAAACATCCTTAATTTTTCCACGAAGGGAAAAATTCACAGAATGGATAATAATGTGAAAATATAAGCTACCACATTATTATACAATAGCTGATAATCAATTCCATGGCGGATCATCAGAGTACAAGCATCCAGAATAGCTGCGAAAGAAAAGAACATTCATGGAAGGATCTTTATGAACCATCTTGAGTGAAGGCACAAGACCTTCTAAATCCAACATCACTGTGAAGCAGGTAAATCTGCACACCGTCAGAAGTGTGCAGGCCATGGTCAGCACCGATGAGCTTTAGTGGAAAAAGAAACAAGGGATCTGGCAATCCTATAATTTGGCTGTGGTTTTCCTATGTATGCAAGTAGTAACCAAGTTTATAACAAGTCAAGATTTATCTCATTCCCATCCCACACACACATATCCAACCATCACCTCATCCATCCCAGATCTATAACCACATCACCATCACTATCACCATCACCATCACCATCAAGACTCACTCTCAAGTCAACCAGGCCAACTCCCGCTTGGCTGGTCTCAGCGGCCCACAGCCCTCAACCTGGCTCACGGCTAGAAACAACTCTCAAGGCAAGGTAGAACACTCCTCTCACTAGTCTGGTACATCCTCCCTAGGAAAGGTCCATAGCCGATGAATCGGCATATGTATCAATCGATCAACCGTACACTCTGTAGAGGTTTCACTAATCCACCAGATAGCCATCATCGATGCACGTGCGCACCTAGGCAGATTCTGGGTGCCTACTGCCATAGAATGATGTCATTCTACCATCCAACACTGGATCGCTGAAACTGTGAAGAGATCATGTATTCGCTCCCGTAGAGGATGCCATGTCATGTACCCACTCCCAAAGAGGGTGCCATGACTGTCTTGGAAGGGTGTTAGCTCCACCTCATGCATATACCTCCCTAACACTACTCGCCTAGCAGTAGTGGCGTCAATCTATCCAGCGGTTCGGCCGTCTCCACCCCATTGGAGAGCGAGTGGAAAGCAAGGGATTCCTAAGGTCCGGATACCAGCGCAACAGTTCCTAAGTGTGACCAAGCTAGGATATCTTCATCAGGGTTGTTCTTTAACGTGCTACCATGGCATGCTCGCCATGGCTTCCACCCTTCAGAGGCTTCCACCTAGGATTCTCCACCACATCCAAGTTAGCCCGCCACAGGCTCCTCTCGTGGGAATGTCCAGATCCATTCCTCAGCAAGACTTGCTCCAAAAACTCATCGTAGATCCCAGCTCGATTGACTCAACCCTCACCCTACACCCTACCGTAAGTTCCACCCCAACCCAGATACAACACCATCAGCTCACATACCCATTTGATCCAACAACACACACACCCCAAGCCTGGCATCCCCGCCAGACCCTCCCAGGGTTCATCACATCGCATCAAAATATAAGCGAGTGAAGTACATATATAAATATAGCAGATAAGCATGTGGCTAACATAGCAGCGGGTAAGCAGGTGAAAGGTTATAACAAGGTAGGGGCTATCAAGAAATATTCTACCATGCAATCATATCTGAGGTATAAGCATTGCATAAAAGTAAAGCTCTAGCAATTCTAGATATTAGCCATGTCCATAGGATTTCTAAGAGAAGCTGCTGCCATGACACCTGCGATGTCAAGGTAGTAGTGGTATGAGTCTTCTTTTGTCAATGTATTCATTCAGCAGAACCTCCTCCTTGGTGTTTGTAGCCTCCTCCCTCGGATCGCTCCTCGTTTGACTCTGAAAACGAGACGTAATAGTCACGTAAGCAACTCCTATAGAATAGCACAAAGAACTAAATAAAATTCAAAAGATCTAAATGCACTCAAACATAAGCTCATGACATAGAGCTCGATTTATAGAAAATTTGGACCCTTGTTTCATATTTTTCTGAGCTTATATGAATTAGTTATGAATTTTCAAAGATTTACATATATTCTGAAAAAGATAAAAGGCTAGATTTATATAGGGCCGAGATGTGGCAGCACTGGAATGAGCCATGTGGCACGCCATTACTGGCCAGAACTAACACAGTGAATGACGTGCAGGGCCGTGATGGCATCATGCTAATGTGGCGCAAAGCTGACGTGGCAGAGGGTCCGGGTGACGTCATCTCCGATAGGTGGGACCGTGCTGACGTCACACACTGACGTCAGCATTTACTCGATCAACAGTCAAAGTCAACTGGGCCTTAAATGGGCCATTAATGGGCCGTCAATGGGCCAATGGACTGGATATGGGTCGGGCTCGGCCCTTCACGTGTCAAGCTATGGTGCTGCCATGTGGTCAATTAGATCTTGATTGGGCTCATGCCCACAGATTTGTTTACATTAGCTGGTCCATGGTGGACCACAGCAGGGCACTTCCCCTCTAATCTCTTTGGTGCATGTGAACCAGGTGGACGCTGGGCCGGTCTGGGGCTGCTGCAACTTTTCCCCATCCTCTGCGTCTTCACGACGGCTTCTGCCGGTGGCGAGCTCCAGTGTCTGTTCACACCAGCGGCTCGATGCGGCAAGGACTGAGGAGCCAGGGCACCAACGGGCTTCGGAGAGCTCGTTGAAGGGCTTGGGGCGGCGGTTCAAGGCGGTTGGCATGCATGCGGGCCCTCCCAATGGCATGGCGGCTCATGGCGGCGCTGGACAGCTGTGGTGGCAGGTTGTGGGTGTCCCTAGGAAGGCGTTCAGCATCGTGGAGCTCCATCGAGTGTGGACGGGGCATCGATTCATGTCTTGGTCTCTAAAGGAGGCGTATCACCATGGCAGCGATGCTACTGTGATGACGGATGGTGGTGAGGTGCTAATGGCCACAATTGGGGCCAAAGGAAGCTTCCCACTTGCAATTGGGGTCATCCGGTTTTCTATAAACTCACCGGTGGCGTTCAGGGGCACGGTGAGGTCACACCATGACAAGAGGCACACGGTGGGTCTCACGGCCATGGTGGCGGCGCTCTCATGTGACCGCGGCCTTGGCAAAGGGCAGCGTGGATGGGCCTTTCTATCCGATTGGGGTCATATGGTGACCAAAGGGTACACTGGCGATGACCAATCCACACGGTGGAGGCCGCGCGCTGTGAAGGCACGCGATGACGCTCCGATGAGAACGGTGGCCATGATGGCAAGGGCCAAGGTGAGGTCCTGGGCTTCATCTTCTAGGTGGCTGTGTGCACGGGATCAAGGCAGAGCTTGATGGCCAGTTCTAGTCCCTCTAGCTGGTCGGAGCGGTGGAGGGTTCACGCACCACAGCGGCGCTCCAGAGCGTGCACGGTGGTGCTCTGGTGCGCGCGCACTGTGACGGCGAGGTCCGGTAGCAGGGCATCAGGGCTGGTCTAGAATCAAGAAGGTAAGCACGCCGTGTGGAACAACGGGGCGGGTATAGATCCACGGTTCAAGGTGGCTTCCTGGTCCAGAATCGAGAAGGTAAGCACACCGTGTGGAACGACGGGGCGGGTATAGATCCACGGTTCAAGGTGGCTTCCCGGTCGTGACGGCGCCAGCAATGCGGGACCTGACCTCGCCATGGAGGGCATGGCCATGGCAGGGAGTGTGGGGTCATGTCCGTTCTGGTGTCCTCCTAACACTGTGGTCCAATTTGGCTGGGCTAGGGCACGTGCGGGTGCGTGCAGTGTGCTCAAGAGGCTGGCAGAGGCCTAGGTCTATGCGCTCTAGGTGCGGAGCGCCATGACTGTGGTATGCAGGGCTCAAGGGCGAAAAAGGGGACGGTGATGCTCACCAGCACGGTAGTGAATGAAGGTGCGGTATAACTTCGTGAAGAGGCGACTCCGGTGTAGGCGTAGTCATCGGCAGTGGTCTGCATGCTCCCGTGCGGTGTAGTCCTTCCAATGGTGCCGGCGATCCTCTGACGAGGTCCTCCTCTTCTTCGGCAACTACTCCTTCCTCCTCATTGCTTCCTCTTCTCTACTCTTCTTCTCGAAACGGTTGCTGGGAGTCCACAGAGTGACGACGAAGGCATTGTAGTGGTTTTGCGTGGTCTCCCTGCTCCAGTGGGCTTCGATGGCGGTGCTCTGCCCTTGCGCTCAGCGGCTCCGCTCTATCCCTCCTCTTTTCTCTTTCCACTTCTTCTCCTTGCTTGGTGTGTGTGATGTGGTTGATGGCTACTAAGTGGCGGTGGGGCGATGGGAGAGGGGCTAGGGCTCCGGGTGCTTCTTTTATAGGCGTGGCTCGGCCATCGTGACGCACGGTCTCGGCCAATGGTGGGAGACAGGGCAGGGACCGATCAGAGGGCTAGGAAGAATTGAGCCGAGGGTTCCATGGTTGTGACGCAACCGTGGGTGCGAAGGCGAGCTCAATTTCGTGCCAAGAGAAGGGGACCGGCGGGGAACAGTGAGGGGGCAGCATCATGCCGTCCTCGGCAGACTTGCATGCGCAGCAGAGGTCACGCGATTTGCCTGACCCTGTGAGGCCCATGTTTGCGTGCGTGGCGCGAGGGTACACCAAGGCGGGTGGTTAGGTGTCAAGCTGTGGACGGGAGGCTGACCGACGTTGTTCAGATAGGGCAGGTCGGCGTCCAGTATGGAGAGGGGAGGAAATGGAGCAAGGGCAGACGGAGTGATGACGAGAGTCTGTGGCTTCGGCGGCCGATGGGTGGGTCCCATGGGGATGGTGCTTCCCCGTTCGTGCATGAATCCGATGCGAGGAACGGGGCATCACACGTGCGGCTCGTGTTATGGGGAGGCTTCGTGGGCCGAGTTATGGGGAGGCAAGGTAGGCCGGCGAGTTGGGCTGGCAAGCCATCCTAGGCCAAAATGGCCTTTTTCCATTTCCTTTCTTTTTCTCCAGGCTTTTCTATTTTTTGTTTTTTGCCATATATCAAATATATGAACAAGATAGCATAAGGCAAGATCATCCATGGAGGGCATATAGAGTCATAGGACATGTTAGGGTACTATTCCCCTAGTATTATATTTATTTATAAAATAGATAAATGTTGTTGGCCATTTTATTTAATCATTACATAAATCCAATAAGAATCCAAATCACAAGTTGATGTAAAAATGCAACATGGGGAATGGTCTATTGCATCATATAGAAACATCCAGTGAAACATTAGGATGTAACATATGAAACATAGAAAAGTAGTATGTGGTACATGATATCAAGGCAAGAGGCTTGATCAAGTTAAAAGTATTGGTGGAGCATGTTAGGAGGTAGATATAGAGGTTAGCTCGAGAGCCAGGTCTCAAGTGACATAGGTACAAGATTGTTACATGGGCGAGTCACATATGCACCATATAGGTAGCACTGGTGCAACATTTGTATATAGCAGGCGAAAAATAAGAGGTAGCATGATGTGCATTGGGAACATGATTCCAGTGCAAAGGGGCCTTGAGCAAGAGGAAGGGAGTTAGTAGAGCATGTTAAGTGATTAAGATAAGAGAGGAAGCTCTAGAGTCTAGTCTTATGTAACATAAATGCAATGGTGCAACATGAGTTAAATACATGCGCAACATAGGTATTTGCCTTATGAATCATAAGGTGCTAGACACGGGTGCTTATCACATGTGGCTTAAGATTATATTAAGTCACATGTGATGGTGATACTTGAAGAGTGTAGCACTAAACATATGTGCAAGCGCAAAAAGGGTAGGGTTCCTACATGACAAGCAACAAACATGGGCTTGTTTCAAAAAATTTTGTTGGTTGCATTTTTTGGTGTTTGTAATATTTAGGGTTGTTACAAAAATGCTAGAGTGGTCATTCCTAGATGCATTACTTGTTCAAACCTCGCTCTTGAAACTGCTAAGGCGAATGGAGAACTAAGGGTGCTTGAGGATGAAAACTATCAGATGAGGAAGGTGTTGGGATGGCTGTCTAGCCATGAGCCCCAGCTGGGGATCATGATCGCTAGCTTTAGACACCATGATGGGATAGGCTTAGGAACCTAGAGTTGGTTGGAGGAGCTGCAGAAGAAAAACAAAGAAGAGCACACAGCTTCCACCAGCAAAACACCTAAGCCGAGTGACAGTGAGTTTGGGGTGAGGGATGGAGTGTTTGTGGAGAAACCCCCTCAGCCACCAAAGAAGCAGGTTTGGATGGAAAAACCAAACTGTAACAACCCTAAAAATAACAAACACCAAAAAATAACCAACAAAAATTTTTCAAAACATGCCCATGTTTGTTTCTTGTCATGTAGGAAACTCTACCTTGTTTTGCTAGGCACATATGTTTAGGGCCACACCAAGTAACATCATCATCACATGTGACTTAATATAATCTTAAGCCACATGTGATAGCACCCTTGTCTAGCCCCTAATGTGTCATGAGATAAGCTTCAATGTACCACCCTTGTACTCATGTTTCACAAGGCTAGAATCTAGAGCACTCCTTTTATCTAATTCCCTCACCTTGCTTAGAGCCCTTTTCATTAGAATCACGTATCCAATGTACCACTTGTTTACCTCTTTGTTTCATGAGTCTAGTACATATGTTGCCCATGAAACATTCCATGTTGCACCCTAGAATTCAAACTACATGAGGCTAGACTCATGAACTCCTTTCTTATCTAAATCCCCATTATGCCATACTGTTATTCCCCACCTTGTTCATACCCGATCTTACATTGGGATCATATAACCAATGCGTATCATGCCCTAATGATTTCCCTTATCCTACTTGAGATCCTTTCCTTTCAAAGTCTTATGCTCTATGCACTCTAGCTACCCCCTCTATGCCTCTTACGATGAATCCTAATGTGACACTAGTTCTACCTCTATGCTTCACTTGTTATAACTCTATGTAACCCAAGATTGTCCCTAAGTTGCCTTAGGAAATCATCCTTATTACACTCTCATACTCATGCTACATGAAATGAGGATCTAGAGTTTCCCTCTTACATCACCTATCCTACTTCCCTAATTTTTTCCCCATCATGCTCAAGTTTCCCTCATTGAAAATCTTGGGTATTATACACATCATGCTACCTCGATGTATCACTAGATGTAGCTATATGTGACACTAGATATATCATCATGTTGCATTTTATATACAACTTGTGATTTGGATTTCAATTGATTTATGTGTGATAAATAAAAATGCCCACAATATCCATTTATTTCATAAATAAATATTATGGGATTAATACCCAAATAATACTAGGACCATGTATGTCCACTAATTGACCAAATATACAAGTGACACATTATATATATATACATATATGTATATGTATACAAATACAAAGTAATTTGAAAAACAGAAAAGAAAAAAGGAAAAGAATGAGAAATAAATGGAAAAGCCTTTCGGCCCACGAGCTAAGCCAGCCTAGCCTGTTTTCCCTTCCCCTTCTCTCTTTTCTCTTCTTGCAACGCAGCCGATCTAGCAAGCAAGTAGCCGGCCCAGTCGAACGTGGCCTAGCAAGGACTCAACGCGGCCAGCCATCGCCACAGTCACTGACTGGCGGGACCCACTGTGGACCCCGCCTGTCATCTTTTGGCATGGTCCCCTGCCTCCCCTGCTCTTCCCGCATGATCCGAGCGACCGCGTGCCCGCGACGCAAGCCACCGAGGTCATTCGATCCGCCCCGCGCTGCATCGAAGCCCTCGGAGGAGGCCACCTGGACCGACAGCCCTGCCACATATCACCCATGGTCGCGAGCATCTCCTGATTGCGCGCCTAAGCTCTAACAGTGGCATGAGCCTATTCCCCTCTTGTCCCCTCGCTCCCTTAGCCGCGAAGGCACCTGCTCTCACGCGCACTGACGATCGGACCCCGGTGGAGTTGAGAGGGTGACGTGGAGCTTCCACGGACCATAGATGCCTAGGTGCTTGAGCATGCCACCGTCGTGCCACCTACCTCCGCTTCCTCCATATAAGTGCGCCCCGAGAACCCTAGGGCCTCCCAGCCGCCGCCACCGCCTCGGTGGTTAGCAAATTCACCAAGCCACCACCCAATTGGAGGAGTTGGAGAGGAAAGGGGAAGAAGAGGAGTTGGGAGAGCCGGAGCACCACCGGAGCACCGTCGATCGTGCCGGAGTGATTGAAGCCGTACGACTACATCACCGTGCCGCAACACATCGCAAGACCACGCCAAGCTGAGGGAAGAAGAGGAGGAACAGAGCGCCGCAAGAGCCGCTGCGCTGCCGCCAGACTTGAAGAAGAAGCACCTCGCTAGAGCTACTGACAAGCCGAACCATGAGCCACCCCGTCTTCTTCCTCTGCCTCGACAGCACAAAGGAGCCGACGCTCCTTGGACGTGTACCACACCTTCTTTCCTCTTTGAACACTAGTGAGCGCCGCCGAGAATCCCTCTTCCAACCCCGACCTCTGCTGCTTCCGGCCATGTCACCCTGTACCGGGATGCGTAGGCCAAGGTCTTGTCCTAGCCTCGTGAAACACACGTGCACACACATAGCGCACCACCTAGCCAAGCCCAACGGACCACGGCATCAGGAGGACGCTGGCCTGGTTGTGCCGCCATGCCATTGTCGCGGCCAAGCACCACCGCGGCGAAGCCATTTTGCTGCCACACCGTCGAGCCCCGAGCTTCATCGCCTACAGATCCGTGATCGCCTCGCCATGCTGAACACCATGCGCATGCTAGCTCCTTGCTTCCTTCACTGGAACACCGCCTACGCACCACTTTGCCAGCGCGTCGCCGCTCTAGATCGCTGCTGTGCATCAGGCGATCCCTGCCATCTTCGATAACCCTGAGGAGCAAGAAGACGTCGTTAAGCATCGCTGGGACGAGTTGCATCAAGCCGTGAATAAGATGGAGCCCGAGGAGCTTTGTACTACCCTGTCCACGTGCCACCGTGTGTACCAGTGCACCGTCGTGTGCCATGCGCTTGTGCGCATGCCGCCGTAGGTCTTGGCCACCATCGGCGAGCTGAAGATGGACACGGTGACGCTCTGGACTCGCTTGCGTGGTTAATAAGGGCCTTAGCGCCTCACCGTGGTGCGCTGATGGACGCCTCCGCCGGCCGGAGTGCCGCTGTGTGCCAGTGAGCACGCGTGGACTCCGCCGTGCATCTTGGTTGCCGCCAGCGCCTCGGTCGAGTGCCAATGGGCAACAATCGTGCACGCGCATAGTGGATTGAGCCAAAGGACCTTGCCATGATGCTGCCGTCGTGCGTCGAGTTCGCCGCACCGCGTTCGGCGTCTGCCGCCTCGCTGGGAGCCTAGCTACTACCTTTCTTCACCAGAATCAAGTTGTCGTGCTACTGCGGAGCTAAAGAGCAAGTTGATGAAGCCGATGGAGCACCACATCACCGAAATCGGAGACCCTGCCGCCGGCGAGGCCTTCTACCGTCGAACAGAGGAGATGGGGAAAGCTGGAGCTAGAGCTACAAGATGAAGATGGAACCGGTTCATGTGAACCCGCGACACTGCAGTGGGGCTAGTGAACGCTGGTGCACCATGGATCAGTCAGTGGACCGTGTGAATCCAGAGACAAATTCGTGGACGCGGTCTATGTGGACCTGAGTTGCTGTCAGCGGACCCAACAAGCACCGGTGTACCATGGACCAGAGGCTTCGGATTGAGCCCGAGTTGGATCTGGAAGGATGACGTGGCACTACGAGAGATTGCCACATGGCGGGACCGAGCCCGGCCCATGTCCGGCCCATCCGGCCCAATAACGGCCCGTTAACGGCCCAATAAGGGCCCATTTTGACTTTGACTGTTGACCGAGTCAACGCTGACGTCAGCCTGGCCCCACCAGTCAGTGATGATGTCAGCAGCGACGTCATGTGGACCCACCTGTCAGTTGACCGTTGACCATTGACCGGGTCAACGATGACGTCAGCAGTGACGTCACCCGGACCCACGTGACCTTGATCGTTGACTTGGTCAACGATGACGTCAGCATGATGCCATGCTAAAGTCATCATCTACATCAGTCGCTATGCCACATCAGCTAGGACCCGCGCTTGACACGTGACCCAATCCTAGGTTGACACGTGTCAGCCCCTAGTTAATCTAGTCCTTTTTCTTTTTCTAAATATATGTAAATCTTCGGAAATTTATAACTAATTCATACGAACTCAGAAAAATATGATCCAAGTATCCAAATTTTCTATAAATCGAGCTCTACGTCATGAGCTCATGTTTGAGTGCATTTGGATCTTTTGAATTTCATTTGGTTCTTTGTGCTATTCTATAGGAGTCGCTTACGCGACTATTACGTTTCGTTTTCAGAGTCGAACGAGGAGAGATCTGAGGGAGAAGACTACAAGCACCAAGGAGGAGTTTTCGCTGAACGACTATGCTGACAAGAGAAGACTTGTACCACTACAACCTCAACAGCGCAGGTGTCATGGCAGCACCTTCTCTTAGAAATCCTATTAGACATGGCTTCTAGAGTTGCTAGTGCTTTACTTTTATGCAATGCTTACACCTGAGATAGGTTTGCAAGGTAGAATATTACTTGATAGCCCCTACCTTGTCGTAACCTTTCACCTGCTTACCCATTGTTATGTTAGCCACATGCTTATGCTATATTATTTATATATATATACTTCACTCGCTTACATTTTGATGCGACGTGATGAACCCTAGGAGGGCCTGGTAGGGATGCCAGGTTTGGGGTGTGGGTGTTGATGGATCAGATGGGTATGTGAGCTGATGGTGTTGTATCTGGGTTTGGGGTGGAACTTACCACAGGGTGTAGGGTGAGGGTTGAGTCGATCGAGCCAGGATCTACGACGAGCTTATGGAGTGAGTCTTGCCAATGCTAACCTAGGCATCTTGTAGTCTTGTCTATGGCGGACAAACCCTATTCGAGATGGTGAATCTTTGGGTGTGAGCCTCTAAGGGGTGGAGCCCGGGATGAAGGTGCTATGGTAGCACATTAAAGATCAACCCTGGAGAAGACATCTTGGCTTGGTCACACTTAGGAACTGTTGCGCTGGTAACCGGATCATAGGAATCCTTGCTATCCACTCGCTTCCTATGGGGGAGACGGCCGAACCACTGGATAGATCAATGCCATTACTATCAGGCGAGCATGTGTTAGGAAGGTAGGAGCATGTGATGTCTCACACCCTTTCAAGACGATCATGATGCTCTGCGGGAATGGGATCATGAGATAGACTCTTCCCAGTATCAGCCACACTAAGGGTGTTCTAGGGCTGAGAGGTAGGGTGGCATCGTTCTATGGCAATAGGCGCCCGAAATCTGCCTAGATGTGTCGACGCGCCTATGATGGCTATTTGATGGATTGGTGAAACCTCTGCAGAGTGTTATGGTTGATCGATCGATACATATGTCGATTCATCGACTATGGACCTTTGCTGTGTTTTGCTTGCACCGGACTAGTGAGTGGAGTGTTCTACCTTCCCCTGAGAGTTGTTTCTGGCTGTGAGCGAGGTTGAAGGCTGCGGGTCATTGAGACCGACCGAGAGGGAGTTGGCCTGGTCGACCAGAGAGTGAGTCTTGGTGGTGAAGGTGTTAGTGATGTGGTGATGGATCTTGGATGGATGGGATGGTGGATGGATGTATGTGAGGGTTGGTAATGTGTTAAAACTTGACTTTTTGTTATGAACTTGATTAACTTGCATGCATAGGAAAACCACAGTCAAATTATAGGATCGCCAGTTCCCATGTTTCTTTTCCACTAAAGCTCATCGGTGCTGACTATGGCCTGCACACATCTGGCGGTGTGCAGATTTACTTGCTTCACAGAGATGAATGGAATTGTAAGGATTAGAAGGTCTCGTGCCTACGCTCAAGATGGTTGATGAGGATCCTTCTGCAAAAGCTCTTCAACTTCCGCAGCTGTTTTAGAGGATTGTACTATGATGATTCACCAAGTGGCGATGTAATGAATGATGTAAGCCCTATTATGTTACTCTTTTATCTAGTTTTGATGTATGGATTTGATTATCAACTGTTGTATAATAATGTGATGGCTTTTATTTCACATTATTATCCGTTCTGTGGATTTTCCCTTCACGGAAAATTTGAGGATGTTTCACAAACCACCTCAAATCCAAACTTGACACCCTCCCAGACATGGCCAGAAAGCTTCCCAAGAACTTCCCCAAACCAAAGCCTAAGCCAGAGGCACAATCAGCCACCCCAGCTCAGCCAGCTTCCACCAAAGTGAACCAGCCACAGAGGAACCCAAGAGAGAAAGCTACACCTAAGCCTAGGTTCCACTGTGAGTTCTATGATAGAGAGGGTCACTTGGAGGAGTTTTGTTTTAGGAGGTTGAGGGATGAGAGACGTGAGCGTGTGTGGGGAAGGAGGCACGCTAGCTGCCCACCTCGTGGTAGGTACATGCCCAGGTACACCCCTCCACCATGACACGAGAGGAGAGGCTTGCAGGAGGGGAGCTTTGTGAGAGGTGCCCAGGGAGGCTTTGGAGAGGATAGGCGCAACGAGTCATGCTTTCCCCAGTGTGGTGGTCATTGGCCTATAAGGAGTCAGGAGGGTTTTGATTGTGCTAACCCTACCTTTGAGCAAATGGCTCAGCACTGGTTTGCTTCTTTTAGAACTAACCCCAGTGCTGGGAGGTTTGCTCATTTCTCTCACTTTTGATTTTGCAGGTTGGAGGCTTGGAGTACACCTGGCTCGTGGATTCCGGTTGCTCAAGGCACATGACCGAAAACTCAAAATGGTTCTCTAGCCTCACCCTAATGCACACATCAGAATACATCACATTTGGGGATAATGGGCGAGGTAAGGTGGTAGGTGAGGGTGCGATCAGGGTGACTGAGAAATTTACTTTGAAGCATGTTGCACTTGTTGAATCTTTGGGCTTCAATTTTCTTTCGATTTCTCAGTTGCTTGCTGATGGTTTTGAGGTGAGGTTCAAAACCGGTGCCTCCAGGATTTTAGACTCTCAGGGCAACCTTGCCTGCATGATTACTCCTGAGGGTCAGGTTTTTCATGTTGGTTTTTCAAAATCCTTTGGAGCTGCTTGTTGTTTGCTTACCGGTTCTCCCTCTAAGATTTGGAAATGGCACAGGCACTTAGGCCATTTGAGCTTTGATCTTCTTTCTCATTTGAGTGGTTTGGATTTGATTCAAGGTTTGCCAAAACTCAAAGGAGAAAAAGATTTGGTTTGCATGCCTTGTCACCATGGTAAGATGGTTGCTGCTTCCCATGCTCCAGTCAACCAAGTTATGACTGAGCATCCCCTCGAGCTTTTTCCATATGGACACAGCTGGTCCTGCTCATGTTTGTTCTGTGGGAGGGAAGTCGTATGTGCTTGCCATCATGGATGACTTTTCTCGCTACTCTTGGGTTTTCTTCATGGAGAGTAAGGAGGAGGTTTTTGGACATGTTTGTGATTTGCTTCTTAGGCTAAAAAACAAGAAACCAAACAATGCCATTCTAGCTATTTGTAGTGACAATGGCACAGAATTCAAGAACTCTCATTTTGAAGCCTTATGTGCTGAGTTTGGCATCAAAAACCAATTTTCCTCGCCTTATGTTGCTTGCCAGAATGTGTGGTTGAACGCAAGAATCAGACCCTATGTGAAATAGCTAGGACGATGCTCGATGAGCATAGGACTCCTAGGAAGTATTAGGCTGAGGTGATCAGCACCGTGTGCTACATTGGAAACATAATTTTCTTGCGAGCTTTTCTGAAGAAAACTTCTTATGAGTTGATGCATGGTCGGACTCCAAAGGTGAGTCATTTCAGAGTGTTTGGTTGCAGGTGCTTTGTGCTGAAGAAAGGTAATCTTGACAAATTTGAGTTTCGCTCTTCTTATTCTTTTGATATGCTTCACACAGTAGAGCTTATAGGGTGCTTAACCTTGAGACTAACAGGATCATTGAAACTTGTGAAGTTACCTTTGATGAAACTGCACCTTGTACAACCCCTGTCTTTGAGTCTGCAGGTGATGATGAGCTAGGACAATCCATCTTTGAGGATGAGAAAGAACTTGCGTAGGGTGGTGACGCTAAGCATCATGAAGATGTACCCGATCGAGATCCAGCAGTAGCCCCTACCTCCTCTATGTCCACTATGACTATTGCCATGGTTTCATCTCATCTGTTCAAGGAATATAGGAATATGTCTCACCTCAGGACACAATTTTGGGTATAAGCCCTGTGTGTTCATAGGAGACCTTAGAAGGATTTTTGCGTCAACACATCTTTTGGCACGCCCGGTGTGACTAAATCGACAGATTCATCATGAAGAACTTCACCGACATCAACCCAGAAAACATCATTGAAGTTTTAGAAGCAGATCTCAAGGAAGACCAGAGGCTAGCTATGGACAAAGCCATAGAATATTACAAGCAGCTCTACTTGAAATCCTTCAGCATGACTAGGGGTGGTGAAGTGATCTAGAAGCAAAATCTATCGTTGCCTCGGTAGGTTACTTTTGACCCTAATCCTAGAAAGTTGCAAGAGATGGTTGATTTTGCCCTAAATCATGCTCTGATCAATCAACCTAATGTGCTGTCCAACACCATCTATAATGCCATTGTACAACCACTAAGGGAAGGACCATCATCGATTTATATCGGGCCGCATATCATCAACCGGGATCGGCATCTCTTAATACTCCATCGGCTGCTCCGGGCGTTGCGAGTATAAGGCCTTCTACCCCTCCGGCTTCAACAAATCCGTTCATAACTGAAGCTATACCATCTAGATCAGATCTAATGTCTCAGGGAGGATGAACTACTCAACTGGGTATGGATCTATTAGCATCAGCAAATTCGGGGCCTTCAATGCAGAACAGACAAGTTCCTGCTGATTGGTGGGGATATGGGATGCCTCCAGATCCATCTGTCCCCAGCTCTACCTTACCGCATGCGTATGATGTGATAGGAAAGAATTCGATGGCATCAACTACTTCAGCAAGGCCGGTAACTCAAACATCTCATTATACTACTACGCTTCCTACTATACAGCTTATATTGGGAGAATATCAGTCAGGTCAGTAGTATGTACCGCCTCATCAGGCGTCCTATGCATGCTCATCGGCAAATCTTTTGCTGGTGCGACAGGATTTATCCACTGTAGGACAACCCCGAGCATCGCTTGCACCTCAGTTTGGGTCCTTTGCAACTCAAAGAAGTTATGCTGGCTATTACCCAGTGATGCAAGGACCTTAGATATCAGCAAGCTACCAACCATCGACAAATCAGTTGTCGGTGAATTCTAATCCTAGTTGGCCGAGACAGTCGCCAGCTCAACAATAGGTATCTCAGCAGAACTATCAGGCGGCAGGAGCTCAACGAGATTTTCCCCAAGCAAGTTTATAGAATCACACATCGGTAGGTCAGCTGATGAACTTTGTTCAGCAGAGTGGTGGGCCATACTCAGCAGTAAATGCATCGATCACCTCAGCTCCTATACCGCAAGGAAACATAGAGATGTATCAGCCATTGCCACCAGTAGAAATTCAGCCCGTGCATCGGCAAGAGCAAGATATTTATTGGGTTGATAAAATTGTAGAAGTAATGAAAAAACAATTTAGGATTAAGCCTAAGATCAACACTTATGCTTATCGAACTCCGTATCCTCCATCATATGATTTGATTCCATTCCTGAATTGGTACAAGGTGCCGGATTTTACAAAATTCTCTGGGCAGGATGACACGTCGACGATGGAGCATGTCAACCGCTTCATTATCCAATGTGGAGAAGCAGCTGGAAGAGATGAGCTAAGGGTCCATTTATTTTCATCATCATTGTCCGGATTGGCATTTACATGGTTTATCTCGCTACCGCCCAATTCTGTTATCACTTGGGCTGATCTAGAGAAATAATTTCATAAATACTTCTTTGCCGCAGTCCATGAGAAGAAACTTACCGATCTGGTAAACTTGAGGCAAAGGAGTGATGAGTCTATGGAAAGCTTTGTGCACAGGCTAAGGGACGTCAAGAATAAGTGCTACAGCTTAGTGCTCGATGACAGCCAGTTGGCTAGTTTGGCGTTCCAGGGGCTGCTACCCCATATCAGAGAGAAGTATGCCTCGCAGGAATTTGAAAGTCTGAGTCATCTCATACAGTGAATTTCTGATCAAGATACTAGGGTCTTTGAGCCCAAGAGAAATTAGAATAAGAAAGTGTCTTTTATAGAAGCGGTGGAGGACGCTGATTTCGATGAGGAAGTGACTATTGGCTTAGTTGAATGGGTAAAGGACAAGAAGCCAATATCTTGCTCTTTCCACCAGAAAGAACCGGAGAAGTTCAAGTTTGATGTCACGAAGGCCGATAGGATTTTTGATCTTTTGCTTCAAGATGGGCAAATCAAGTTATCATCTAATCATGTGATTCCATCAGCAGAAGAGCTGAAGAAGATGAAGTATTGCAAATGGCACAATGCTACCTCGCATAGTACTAATGACTGCAAAGTGTTTAGGCAACAGTTGCAATCGGCTATCGAATCTGGAAGGCTCAAGTTTGACAATTCTAAAGCCCAGAGGCCAATGAAAATTGATCAACATCCATTCCTAGCAAATATGGTGGATACTGTCGATAAAACCAAAGTATTGACGTCAGAAGCCGCCAGAAAGAATGCATTGGTAGATCCTAAAAATCAAATAACTGTCGATGACATAAAAGAAAAAGGCTTGGTAGAAGAAAGCAGCAACTCCAAGAGACCTTCCAGGCATGCTCCATATGAAGTGACAGCCAATCGGCATTGGCTGCATCAGGGGGAACGAAGGTTTAGACAGGAGGAATGGCATCGGCATGAAGATCACTGGAGGTGCCAATTTTTCATTTATTGTTGGGAAGAAGGTATTAAATTTCCTACTATTGATACTTTCCCTAAGTGTAATGGTTATAATCAAGCTAATCAGTCAGGAAAAGGATTACAACTGGCAATAGGGGCTTGAGCATCGGTGGGCCAGTTAGAGGAAGAGCACCGGTATATAATTGGCTGGGGGACAGGGCCAGTGTCATGAAAGGCTTAGCAGGCATGTCGATTGCTATCCAAGGAATCAGGAAGAATTAGAAGAGATGGCCATTGCGTGAGTCCCGATGAGGAGATACTGTGTAGAGATCCAAATATGAGCCGTCATCAGCCAATTTGGAAGACACAACTTCCTCAATGGTGCCCAGAGGGTCTAACTAAAACCCAGAAGAGAAGGATGCAACGCATGCACCAAGAGGATCCACGGTATCAAGATGAGAACATCCCTAAGGTAACAACTCTAGTATGGCAACCAAAGCAAGAGAACAAGAGCCCATCGGCAGATATCAATATGGTTTTCATGTTGCCGAAGGAGTTTTTGGCGCCGGCCGATGAAGAAGAAGTTGACCTTTCTAAAGAGATAGCATAGTTGACATTAGACCCAATGATGGCTGTGTTCAGAAAACCTACCGATGATGAGAGGCAACATCTTAAGGCATTATTTACTATCGGCCGAATGCACTGTCATATGCAAGGATGACATCATTAAGTACATGCTGTCAATGCCAATTTTGAGCAAAAGAATCGGCAAATGGATTTTAGCATTATCAGAATTTGATTTATGCTATGAATTGGCTAAAGCAGTCAAAGGATAAGTAATGGCTGATTTTGTTACTCAGCATTGCAGTATGGTGAATTCCTTAGAAGTCACTCCATGGACAATATTCTTTGACGGATCTACTTGTGGAGAAGGGGCGGGCATTGGCATCATATTAATATCACCTCGGGGAAAGAAGTATGAGTTCTTGTTGCCGATTGCCGCCACATCAATGAATAATCAAGCTGAGTATCAAGCTCTATTGAAAGGATTAGAATTTCTTAGTGAAATATGGGCCGATGCCGTTGAAGTCTTTGGTGATTCTATTAACCAATTGGCTAGGATATATGAATGCCGAAGTGAAACCTTGATTTCATACTATGAAGAATGTTTACAGTTGTCGAAAGAGTTCAAGCATTTTTGCCTCGAGCATATTCCCAGGTTATATAACGAAGAAGCTAATCGGTTAGCGCAGCATGCTTCAGGATATCAGTTAATCCAAGAAGTGCTGACATTGGCAGTGGATGCAGATGACTAGAGGAAAGAAATTGCTGATTATTTAAGAGACCCGTCTAAGAAGGTTGAAAGGCATATAAGGTTTCAAGCTACTAAGTATGTGCTCCTTGATATTGAATTGTATTATCAGACAATGGATGGAATTTTGCTTAGATGTCTTGGCCAAGAAGAATCAAAGAACTTGATGGGTGAAATTCATGAAGGGGTATGTGGAGCACATCAATCGGCTTTCAAGATGAAGTGGATGATTAGGCGAAATGGGTATTACTTGCCAACAATTCTGGAAGATTGTTTCAAATATTTCAAAGGGTGTCAAGAATGTTAGAGATTCGATAATATCCAAAGAGCACCTGCATCGGCCATGAATCCTGTAATTAAGCCTTGGCTGTTTCAGGGGTGGGCTATTGATCTCATCGGCCAGATTTATCTGCCATCGAGTAAAGGGCATAAGTTTATACTTGTTGCCACCATTTATTTTACAAAGTGGGTTGAAGCAATTCCTTTGAAAAAGGTGACGTCGGCCAGCATGATTGATTTCGTGAAGGAGCATATTGTGTATCATTTTGGCATTCCTCAGACTATTATGACCTATCATGGAACTATATTTACGTCGGGAGAGTTCGATGAATTCGCCATCAGCATGGGAATTAAGGTTCTAAATTCTTCTCCCTATTATGCTCAAACTAATGGTCAGGCCGAAGCGTCAAACAAAGGAATTATTAAACTCATCAAGCGTAAGATTAAAGAAAATCCTAGGAGGTAGTATACAATATTGAATGAGGCTCCATGGTCATATCAGATGGCATGTCTTGGTGCCACTAAAGTGTCGCCTTATCAGCTGGTATATGGGCACGACCCGATTTTGCCTTGGGAAGTTAAAACTGGCTCTAGGCGAATATCTTTTCAAGATCAATTGATAGCCGATGATTATGCTACGCTTATGAAAGATGAGTTAGAAGATCTAGCAGGTCATCAGTTGAAGGCTTTGGCTAGCATCGAGGAAAATAAGAAAAGAGTTGCTAGGTGGTACGACAGAAAGGTAAAGGTAAAGGAATTTACCGATGGGGATTTAGTCTGGGAGTTAATTTTGCTGATTGGGACTAAGAATTCAAAATTTAGAAAATGGTCACCTAATTGGGAAGGTCCTTATCAGATAAATCGGTCTACTCCGGCAGCGCATATATTTTGGAAACCCTCAAAGGGGAAATATTTTCTAGAGCTTTGAACAGTAAGTATTTGAAGAAATATTACCCCAGTATTTGGGTGGATGCGTGAAGACCCAAGATGAATCAATAAGTTCAAGAGATAGAGTTATATAGTACATTGTCAATGAATAAGAAGTTTACATGTTGAGGAAGGATTGAATTGCCGATATTGCACGCAGGCAAATCTGATTGGCCTCTTCTATTTCTTTGGCATTGTCATCAGCAAAACCCTCTATAGGTTTGATCTTTTTCTTGAGGGCTATTGTCTTGTGGGCATGGGCATCCCGTTCCATTTGAAGGATAGCATTGGGCAGTTGACTCTTCTCTTGCTGGGCCGTTGCTATAGCTGTTTCAACTTCATTAATTTTGCCAGCAAAGCTGCTCTTCTTGCCGATAATTGGGTAATCTTCTCATGAAGCTCAGTGCTGGAGGTCTCCAGGTTGCCAATGTCCTTGTGTTTCTCATCGGCAGTCCATTTATGATCCATCAATTCTTCGTGAAGCTTCTCCAGCGTTGCCCGATCGGTAATACATTGGCTGGCCTTTTGGTACTAGATCTGTCAAGACTCAAGGTGGGCCGTGGCGAAGAGCATTTCTTTGACATTGGCAGGGACTTGGCTGTGGATTACTTTGAAGGCTGTTCTGGTAGAATCAGAGTCTTGTACCAGTTGTGATGTATCTTGATTAAGCAGGAACTGCTGGGTCTCTAATCTGGATTTGATCATCGGTAGGAATAGCTCCTAGGACAAGAGTAGTACTTTCTGTGTCTTCTTCATCATCGGATGCCGTCACTGATAGCAAATGAAAACAGCTGTCCGGAGAGTCTTGTTCCTAGAAGAAAGACTTGGTTAGCTAAAGAAAATATGATAGGTTGATTAGGCCAATTAGCATACTTGCTTTAGGGTGATCTCTTGTCTTTGGCTAGAGGAGGCAGTCTAGGATATTCCAAGTGAAGGATCGGTAGTGTCTACTGATGGATCGGCAGTTGTGGTAGGAAAATTGATTGGTCCTGGTGTCGATGGTGATTCTTGCATGTCTACATTGGCAGGCACTAGCTGAGGGAGAGAGACTGATGGTGCATCGAGAGCGGGTGAAGTTCTGAGCTGCTTAGCTTGAGGATCTACATTGGATGAAGCTTTATGTTTGGGTCCTGGAGTCTGAATATCGGTAGATTGGGGCATCGGAAGCTAAAAGTTGGGAAGCTTGAATATTTGGAGCAACTATCGATGTATTTACCTGAAGCTATAAAAGAAATAATGTTAGTGAAAGTTCCAATAATCATGAGATGATTCAAAGTAGAAGGAAATACCTCTGGAGACTCATTTATGATGACGGGACTTGGCGACGAAAGTGCAGCATGTGTGGCTGAGGGCTGAACTACCGATGAAGAGCCAGCAGCTGCAGCAGCATTCGATGGAGAGGCTACAATCTTGGCCGACTGTTGCTTTGTTGATGGCTTCTTGATGTTTCCAGCCGAAGAAAGTTGGGCATGAGATCTCTGCTTAAGCGAGGCCAGTGTCAGAGCTTTGAAACCGATCGGTGATAACAAGGCAGCTGGTCGTAGGTTTATGGCCCTGCCACTCCTGCTTATGGTTGGAACTAGATCATCGACCTGTTGTGAAAGGTTAGTTGCCGATGGGTTAAACTCAAGAAGAAAAATACAAGTGACAAAACTTACCGCGTCCTCAGGTATGATGTGGTCGGGGTCGATGAGGTGCCGATAAAAATGAGAAGAGGCGAAGAATAGTTGTTCCTTCCACTCTTGCCACCAAGATTTGAAGGTTGTAGTGATGAAGGAGATCGGCGCCCAATTTGATAGATTAATATCATAAACATCGGCATCGGGGAGGAGATTGATTATCTTGGTCCATGCCTTTAGTGATGGTGTCTCTTGTCCTAATAACATCGGCATAGCAGAATTTGATGGGCAGTTGCCCAAAGGCCAGTTGCCTAGCTGCTGCTGATGGTTAGTAAAACTCATAAGTCACATTAATATTCTTCCCACTGCCAAACATATTGACTGGAATAGCTCGAGGAGTGATCATGGTTTTAATGATATCAGCATCATTCTCAAGGTTTGGATCAGCAAGATTGAAGAGTAGAGGAAACCTTGATTCTTCATTGGCATAAGGCACCCAAGCACGCAGCTCAAGAGGAATGCCGGTATAGAACCTCTGAAAGAAGATGCCGAATTGAGCTTGATTAGCTTCTGCTTCGGGGAGCACTATGCCTCCTAGATTGCCAATTGGTTCTCCTTTTAGCAAATTGATTGTCACTTGATGAAGAAGGTGGTAAATAGAACCGAGGAGGTATCGGCCAAGAGGAAATCTTACACCATTTGCCAATATTTCAGTGGTAGCTTGATGCATTATGATTGGACCGACGGTCTTGCCGCAAAAGATAAATTTTTCAAGCCACATATTCAAGAAAGCAGAATGTTCCCTTTGACTGATGGTTCCAGTTTTCTCATGTTCCTTGATATATCCTATCCAACCACCAATACTTCGAGTGCTTAGCCTGTGCTCGGGTTTTCTCTGAAAGATGATATTGATATCGATAGTGGAAATGTCTAAACCAATAAGCATGAATACATCGGTAAGAGTGGGAGTAGCTGGCCCATGACTGAATAGAAATGCATTCATGGTGTCTGACCAAAAATATGAAGCTGCAATGAGCATCGGCTCATTTTTCAACATATCAGCAATGGAGAGCTTGATGCACTGATCCAGTCTGCACTCTGCCCAGAGGACTTGCATCGACCATGAAACCCTAAGGTACCAATCCTTCCAACCTTTGGTAGGTTTTGGCCAAGAACGGAAGGTATCTGACCAAAGACCTAAATCAAAATTCTGGATTCTGAATGGGACTCTATTGGTTTCTGCGTTTATGATCTTGGTGGGATCCAGATCCGCCATTGGGCCTAGGCATACTACAGAATCTCGGTCGGTGGGAATGGTGATTTTGTTGTGGAGGGCCTAAATGAAGGGTTAAGAAGAAAAATCAAGAAAGGACCAAGAAGAAGAAGAACAGGAAAGAAGAATCACCATGAAGGAATGAGAGAAGAACTGACCTCTGGGACATTGAAGTTAATCGCCATGGCCGTCAAAACTGAAGGGAGTGTTGGAATTACGGGTTCGCTGGAGAACTGGAGGGGAGCCACCAATCAGAGTCGCCGTCAGGGGAGAAGATGCTGAGGAGATAGAATCAAAGTGGAGATTGGGCTCCGATGGAGAAAATATTTGTGGGTCGACTGGTGTAGAGGCATTTCAGATATATGTCTTCAGCATGCGTGATAATCGAAGGTTTGTTCAGATAGATTGACAGGAGCAATCATGACTTGGGGAAAATTTCGGCGCATAAGATATTTTACACTCCGAAATTGGGGGGCATGTGTTGACACCGTTTCCTGACACATGTCAATATGAGTCAAAAATAGTGCCAATCGGTAAAAGAACAGTTGTTATTCTGATTCAGCGCTGTTTTGGGGCATTGCTGATCGAAGGTTGTCGATGGAGGTCAGGTTGTCAAGTTTACTGCCGATGAAGCTGGGGGCTATTGCCAATGAGACCAACAACGTCGTGTTGGGGCATTGCCGATGAAAAGAGACTAGCCGATGGAAGATTTCGTCGTGGCTAGGGCGAACAAGGAAACTGACTTTGTTTACGCTAGTATTTTTGTAGTTTATCTTGAGTATGATTCTTGTACGAATCATTTTTGTTTCGTTCCCTAGAAATAGAGTCCGCATAGGAAATAGGTCAGTTTTATTCCTATATTTAAGTCTATCATATTTGGTTAAGATTCCTTGTACATCAGGGTATAAATATGTGCCAGGCGGCATTGTAGAAACAACACAATATCAATACAACAAATCTACTACTTTTTATCTACTTTCAAGCAATCTACTTTTCGATGACTTCATCACAAGTTCCTTTTGATTTCAATGAGTTCTTTCAAGAATTGGCGGGCTGCATTGACTTGATCTCCGACGACCTTGCAAGTTCCGCGTCTACTGAGCATGATTCAGGCTTTAACTACTGGGCGTATCGGTGTGGTTTCATCTGATCTGTTCAAGAGTTATTGAATATATTCTGAGCTTTGAGGTCCGGGTGTATCACTGTCGTCTCATTCAGTTTTGTTCACCAAGTTACCATCAATCGATCTGTTGCAGATTGAATCGGCAAATTCTATCGGTTTAGCTTTGCTTCAGATTTGATCCTTGTCGATTGACAGGTCAAATCGACTGGCATGCTTCAGGATGCAGTTTTGGGTATAAGCCCGGTGTGTTCATAGGAGACCTCAGAAGGATTTTTGCGTCAACAGCCTGCAACAGTCGTAGTGGACGTAGAGGAGGTAGGGGCTGCCGCTGGAACTCAATCATGTACATCTTCATGATGCTTAGCATCACCACCATGCACAAGTTCTTCCTCATCCAAAAAGATGGCATGTCCAATCTCATCATCACCTGCAGACTCAAAAACAGGGGTGGTACAAGGTGCAGTTTCATTGAAGGTAACTTCATATGTTTCAATTATTCTATTAGTCTCAAGGTTAAGCACCCTATAAGCTCTACTGTGTGAAGCAATCAGAAGAGCGAGACTCAAATTTGTCAAGATTACCTTTCTTTAGCACAAAGCACCTGCAACCAAACACTCTGAAATGACTCACCTTTAGAGTCCGACCATGCATCAACTCATAAGAGGTTTTCTTCAGAAAAGCTCACAAGAAAATTATGTTTCCAATGTAACACGTGGTGCTGATCGCCTCAGCCTAATACTTCCTAGGAGTCCTATGCTCATCGAGCATCATCCTAGCCATTTCACATAGGGTCTAATTCTTGCATTCAACCACACCATTCTGGCATGCAACATAAGGTGACAAAAATTGGTGTTCGATGCCAAACTTAGCACAAAAGGCCTCAGAACAAGAATTCTTGAATTCTGTGCCATTGTCACTATGGAAAGCTCAAATGGCATTGTTTGGTTGCTCGTTCTTCAGCCTAAGAAGCAAATCATGAACATGACCAAAAACCTCCTCCTTACTCTCCATGAAGAAAACCGAAGAGTAGCGAGAAAAATCATCCACGATGACAGGCACATACCACTTCCCTCCCACTGAACAAAGGGGAGCAGGACCAACTGTGTCCATATGGAAAAGCTCAAGGGGATGCTCAATCATAACTTGGTTGAATGGAGCATGGGAAGTAGCAACCATCTTTCCATGGTGACAGGGCGCACAAACTAATCTTTTTCTCCTTTGAGTTTTGGCAAACCATGAATCAAATCCAAACCACTCAAATGAGAAAGAAGATCAAAGCTCAAATGGCCTAAGTGCCTATGCCATTTCCAAATCTTAGAGGGAGAACCGGCAAGCAAACAACAAGCAGCTCCAAAGGATTTTGAAAAATCAACACGAAAAACCTGATCCTCAGGAGCAATCATGCAAACAAGACTGCCCTGAGAGTCCAAAATCCTGGAGGCACCAGTTTTGAACCTCACCTCAAAACCATCAGCAAGCAACTAAGAAACCAAAAGCAAATTGAAGCCCAAAGAATCAACAAGTGCAACACGCTTCAAGGTGAATTTCTCAGTTACCCTGATTGCACCTTCACCTACCACCTTACCTCACCCATTGTCCCCAAATGTAATGTATTCTAATGTGCATGTTGGGGTGAGGGTGGAGAACCATTTTGAGTTTTTGGTCATGTGCCTTGAGCAACCAGAATCCATGAGCCATGTGTTCTCCAAGCCTCCGACTTGCAAAATCAATAGCGAGGGAAATGAGCAAACCTCTCAACACTGGGGTTAGTTCCAAAAGAAGCAAACCAGTGTTGAGCCATTTGCTCAAAGGTAGGGTTAGCGTAATCAAAATGCTCATGTCTCCTTGTAGGACAACTACCACCACGCTGGGGAAGTGTGACTCATTGCGCCTCTCTCCTCCAAAACATCCACATGCACTTCTCACAATGCTCCTCTCATGTCGTGCTGGAGGGGTGTACCTGGGCATGTACCTACCATGAGGTGGTAGCTAGCGTGCCTCCTTCCCCACACACGCTGACATCTCTCAGCCCTCTGCCTCCTGAAACAAAACTCCTCCAAGTGACCCTCTCTGTCACAAAACTCACAGTGGAACCTTGGCTTAGGTGCAGCTCTCTCTCTTGGGTTCATCTGTGGCTGTTGGTTCATTTTTGGTGGAGCTGGTTGAGCTAGAGTAGCTGGCTGTGCCTTTGTCTTAGGCTTTGGCTTGGGAAGGTTTTTACGGAGCTTCCTGGCCATATCTGGGAGGGTGTCAAGTTTGGACTTGAGATGCTTTGGTTTTTCCATCCAAACTTGTTTCTTTGGTGGCTCAGGGGTTTCTCCACAAAGAATCCATCCCTCACTCCAAACTCACCCTCACTCGGCTTAGGTGTTTGGCTGGTGGAAGCGATGTGCTCTTCTCTATTTTTCTTTTGAAGCTCCTCCAACGAACTCTATGTGCCTAAGCCTATCCCATCATGGCGTCTAAAGCTAGCGATCATGATCCCTAGCTGGGGCTCATGGCTAGATAGCCATCCCAACACCTTCCTCATCTGATAGTTCTCATCCTCAAGCACACTCAAATCTCCATTCACCTTAGCAGTTTCCAAAGCAAGATTTGAAAAAGTAATGCACCTAGGAATGACCACTCTAGCATTTTCAAGGTCCTTAATCCTAGCATAAGCATCATTCAACTTAGCCTCAAAAACTGTGCAAGTGGTGCAAGAGGTGAGCAAACTAGGCCTAGCCTTTTCAACCAACAAAGTAGACCTAGCACCATCTAGTTCATCCACAAGCTGAGCATGCTTTGTTTGCAGCTCAGCAAAAACAAGCATGTGAACAGAGCAATCAAGGCATTCATATTCATCAACATTGTTCTTAACTTGACTAGCATTTTTTAGTTCTTCTACTTCAGACTGAGCGCTAGCCATGTTACCCCTAAGCTCCTTACGCTCCTTAACAACAAGTTTGAGCAGCCTGTTTTGGTTCTTGATGCACTCATGCAACTTATCTACCTCGACAGTAAGTTCATCATAAGTTGGAGGTGGTACCTCGTCCTCACTGTCGTTGGAGCTGTCGTCCTTGGCATCGAGAGCCATGGTGTAGAGCTGTCGTGGTTGCTGGTGTGGAAGCAGAGGCCACCCAAGTCCTTCTTCTTGCCCTTGGTCAGGCACATGTCCTCCTCCTCCTCACTCGAGCTACTGTTGGTGCTGTCCTCGGGAGTCGACGTCACTCGGCGCGGACACTATGGCACAGATCATGCTCTTGTGCTTCTCGAACTTGGACTTCTTGTCCTCCTTCTTCTTCTAGTCCTTGCTCTTAGACTTGAACTTGCGGTAGTGGTTCCCCTTGTGCTTGTGCTCCTTGTGCTCCTCAAGCCTCTGGGGACACTCCCTGGTGTAGTGTCTAGGCTTGCCACACTCGTAGCAGTTGTTGTTCTGATGCCGCCTATTCTTGTGGTTGTCATGGAATTGGGGGAGCTGGGTGAACCTCCTGGTGACCAAAGCAAGGTCCTCGTTGTCCATCACCTCGAGCTGCTCCTCAGTCACTAAAAGCAAAGCAGACAAAGCAAAGGAACTACATAAAGCATTAGAAGGATACCTTGAGCCTCCAAAGCCTGAGACAAGTGCCATGCTACCAGGGTTAGCAGGACTCGGCTTCTTTGCTGTGATGTTCATGTCAATCTCTGTAGATCACATCTTGGCAAAGGGCTCACTCATGGTTAGAGTCTTGTAGTTGGTAGACTCGACGATCGCCTCAACCTTGGGGCCCCATACACCGTGCCGATCCAATGAATGCAGAAGCTTAATAGCCTAATCATGGTCAGTGTATGGAAAAGCACCAGGGCAGTTGGTCCTCATCTTGTTTACCAAGACCTAAAAGCACTGGAACATAGCATTAGTCGACTCCCCAGGCATGTGTGCGAAGTTTTCATACTCGTGCCTGTGACTCACAAAGCACCTAGCCTTGACCTGAGGGTTGCCTCGTGAAAATCTGCAAGAACACTCCAAATTCTGTGGGCAAGCACCTCTATCTCAACCCAATCATACTCAGGGCGACACTGGCTAGCAAGAAGAACGTCCATGGCCTTGTGATTGGCCTTGAGCTTGTTTTGCTCCTCCATGGAAATAGGTCGCTCAGTAGGGATCACATAGGAGGTGTCCTCTGTGATGTCCCAAGAGCCTATGTTCTTCAAATGCGCACTCATCCACCTTAACCAATAGTGGTAGTCCATGCCATCGAAGTGTGGAGCCTTATCACCATTTTCTGAAGCCACCATGGTTCCAGAAACTGATCAAGGTATGAGGAACCTTAACCGGCTCTAATACCAATTGTAGGACCAATACCGGTGACTAGAGGGGGGTTGAATAGGAGCCTCTCAAAATTTCTCAATCAAAAGAGATGAGGCCTATGTCCCGATTGCCACCTGAACCTCTCTACTTCACCTGTCCAGGTGACACTCACCAACTCATGGAGAACTCACCCTAGTAATAGGAGAGTGCTCAGAAAAGGCAGCGGAAAATCAGCAAAGAATCAGAGCGAAAGAGCAAAGACTTCCATACATCGGACGATCCGACATGAAGCAAATAGCGAGCACTGGATGAAATAGTTAGAGGCAAAATGAACGTATCGGACGATCCGACACTGTAGGAAAAGCTAATGTCGGACAATCCATTGCACACAACGTGCACACAGAGCAAAGCCTTTTTTGGAATTCATTCGACACTTGGTACGAACCTACCATCGGACAATTCGGCTAAAAGTGTGATAGAACCCAAGTTCCAGGAATTCGTCCGACGCTCCTGGCAGGTCAATCGTCGGACGATCTGATCCTTAGAACAAAACTAACAGCAAGAAAAACATAGCCTTGAGAAATCTACTAGACAGTCCATTCATTCGACGCACATACAGGGGAGCTTCGGACGGTCCGGTCCATGTTGACAGAAACCCGACCCGAGAAAACTGTGCACTGTTCTTGTGGAAAATCTTAGATTTCATCCATGAAAATTTCTCCAAAAATTCCAAGGAAAATTCCTCAGCAACACAAACTTGTTGTGAGGCTAATCCATGGAAAACCCCTCTCTAAAACTTGACACAAAAATCAAATAGAAAATAGCAGGGAAAAGAGGTGCTGTCCAAGAAATTGCTCAATCCAAATCCGTGAGGGTTCTCGGTGAGATTTTTGGTGAGAATGCCCCTCACTTGATTTAGGACAAGATGGTTCAAGTGGATTCAAAGGAACTGCCCTCAAACTCATGAATCGAAGTTTAGGAAGAGAAGGGAAAAGAGGCAAAACGTGAAGAACAAAGCACGCATGATTTGAACTCCAAAATCCGGAGGACACGAGGTGGTTTAGGCCACCATTCCTGCAAAAGCTTACCACCAAGGTTTTACACTTCCAAAGGGAAGGATCTCCTCCAAAAAACCTAGAGAAATAGGTGGGAAAATGGAAAACGAAAATGAACTAGGGTTTCGGTGGTGGGGAGAGAGATGGCTGCCCATAATGGGGTCATCCTCTATTTATGACTGTTCACTAAATGACTAAACTACACCTAGGTTCTATCCTAAGATAACTGCCCACACAGGCGCAATTCCGTCCATCTCCACCAATGTTGATCAGACGGGCCCGGAGTCTTCACGGCCTAGCTTCGCCTTGACACAAGCTCTGTGATGACACCAGGTGGCCTCCGACCTGATGTTGTCCGGCTGCACCACCGACTCGCCCTGGCTGCCCCAGTCTCATCCTGGCTACACTGAGATGTGTCCACCCCTAGTTTTGTGGAAAACTAGCAAACACAGGCACATGCCACGCCTAGCACGCCCCGCCCTGGTTTTGAGGGCAAACCAGTCAAACCGGTGGCTTTGTGGCTCAACCACCAAACCGCTGCCCAGTTTTCTGGCAAACTGGCAAAACCTGATTGCGTGCCCTATAGACAAGCCTCGCCCCAGTTTTGAGGGAAAACTGGTCAAACCGGTGGTTTTTCGGGCGCAGCCACCAAACCCCCCATGGCGCCCACCGTTCCATGCACCGCATGGACCGCACCTAGCACCGCACAGTCCCTCGGGTACCTCGGCCCAAGCCTACTCATCCACCTTTCACTCTGGTCCCTCGACATGAACCCTTCGCACCCTGCTACTCACGTCCATCCATTACCAAGTCCATCGGCATGGACCTTTCGCGCCTGACCTTCACCACACCCTGCCGCATGCATAAGTCGCATCCTATACACCTGCACATACTAAGCTGGGAACTGACATCAGTCATGCCACATGTTGTCAATCACTCATCATAGTAGGGCGACCACCACTGGTCCTCAAGTGGTACCCCCCGGTGAGAGAGACTAGGGAGGGTCACCACTTCTGGACGAGGCTCCAGGAGAGCTTTTACTTTTGTACCATCGTCAGTAGACACGGTTGAGCCAGCACAAGGTACTCTCCTAGGACGTCCTAAGGACAACAGCTGGTGGACTTGACATCCAGAGGCACTTGGTGCACGTCCCCAGTTTGTCATAGCTTCTCACAGAGGTGTACAGGGTGGATGAGCTACTCACCCAAGTGTTCTACGCCACCATGTACATCAACAAGGACAGGACGTTTGCGATGTTCATGTTTGGAGGACAGAGGTACAGGTTGACACGACAGCAGCTGGCTGAGTCTCTCAGGACTGAGGCAGTGATCGATGACACTTGCTTACACACTCTTGCTTACAGGACCACAACCCCGCCTCGACGAGCTAGGGACTCCACTAGTCCTTCTCACAAGCTCATCTAAGACTTATTTAGGGCACCTTTTGCTCCTGGCACCCTACGGACCCCTGACAGGTTGACCTCCGAGGTTTGACTTTGTAGACTTTGTACTGTGTGAGATTAAGGATGCCATCTTCGATGGCATGGGGTCGAGTCATCAGCAGCCCTTCGCACACTAGATCACCTAGATCTGCGCACAGATGGACCGCCCCAGGCACCTAGAGGACTACCACCGCCTCTCCCGTAGGTTCCATGTCTACACGCCCTTGAGGGCCAGTGACCAGAGGAGTGGTGGTAGAGGAGCACAACGTGCTGAGGAAGAGCTCGAGGCCAGAGTCATGACTGAGGAGATGACCAAGGAGCAGTGCCAGTAGGCAATCGTTGAGTTTGCGGAGCAGAGAGCTCACGAGGACTTGGACCTTACAGAGGCAGAGGCTCCACAGAATCAGTTTGACTACACTTTCAGCACCTTCTCAGACGACGATGATGACTGGGAGCCCAAGGCAGAAAGGCCACCACCGAGGGCACACGACGCAGAGGCAGGTCCATAAGGCCCCTCTAGAGTAGACACTTCTAAGACGTCTCTTGTCAATAGTCCAGTGCCACCAGCGTCAGAGACCATGCCGACACCTTCTCTAGTTGTTCCCTCTGAGCTTTTAGCGCTCCTTACCAGACTCACCGAGGGACAGCCTGCTATTGAGTGTTGTTAGTTTGAGCTCCACACACAGCTTGGTCACAGGATTGACCCCCTAGAGGAGCAGGTTCATGCACTACGACAGCAGCAGGAGACACAGAAGCAGCTACTCACCCAGATGGCCGCATGCTTTTCTTGGATGATAGCTCAGTCGGGGGCTACACCTCCAAGGGGACTCCTACCACTCGTCCCCCTAACTCAGGCACAGCTAGCAGCGGCTACCACTTCGTCGATAGCTCTAGCTTCAGCTCCTGCACCAGATCTAGCTCCACCTTCAGTGTCTACCTCGACAGCACCAACTCCTGCACCGTCATCGACACCAGCTACCACTTCTGCTACCGATCTAGCTCCAGCTTCACTTGTTGTACCTCCACCTGCTCCAGCACCAGCTTCTCTAACCGGGCAGGCCACTCCAGCTTCGTCTCAGGCGCCAAAGTCTTTGTCCGTTCTACCACCTAGGTCTCCTCCAGCTTAGTTCTTTGTAGGAGGGTAGAGGGATTGTTAGAGATAGCTTTTGAGGGTTCACATGAGTACTTGTTGTTATTGTTATATTCTGTTGAGCTCATGTGATGTTCTGTGATATATGTATATACTGTGTTTGCCCTTATTTGTTGATGTACGATACTTGCCTATGTTGGTTTTATGCTTTTATGATATATTTGTGGTTTTCAGTTGCTATCTTGTATCGTACACTTGAGCATCTATTTATTGCATATCTTTTGCTCACACTCTTCGAGTACCCTTGGACGATAAACTTCAATCAATATTATCCTCTTAGGCTATCATGTCAAATTGCTTTTCCACCCCACTCTCTCATGTGTTTTGTCTATGATCCCTTGCACACACTCTCGATGATCCCTTCATGGATTTGGACTCAAATTAACTCATACTCTTTGGAGGATGGAGTTTTGGTAATTGTTGCCAACAAGAGGGAGAAATATAAGATGGTAAAATAAGAAATTTAGAATAATGTGTACAACAAGGGGGAGAAATGGAACAAGAGGGAGAATTAGAGTAAAATGTTGAGAAATTCAAAGATCAGGGGAGAAATATGAGAAAAAGAGGATATTACATTTAGGGGGAGTAACTTGTTTCACCAAGGGGATTCTTTTAGTTTTGTGTGTTCTTTTCTTTTAGCATTTTGAGCTTATTGCAAATCCTTTTCAATTGATTGAGCTCATTGCAAATTCTGGAAATTTTTTGAGAAAGTTTCAATTGATATCTCTTGCAATAGCGAGAAATTTTCAATTGGTATCTCTTGCAATGCTACTTCCTTTTTGGGAGTTTATTTGGCTCTTCTTGCTAGGTGTCACCGCGTTCACGCCTTTCAAATTCCCTAGCTTGAATTTCTTGCCTTATGGATCTATTTCACATTCATGCCTTATTTTAAATTATTAGTGTGTTGACAACCATCACCAAAAGGGGGAGATTGAAGGCGCTATAGTGTAGTTCATACACCTATAGTGCCTAGGAAGACTTCACATTGAGGTATCCTCACACATACCTAGATGACACACGATGATATGAGTGTGGGTCTCTTTGGAGGTTGATAAGATGGTTGGATTTTGGTGATACTTGCCAACACACCTTGGGACTAACTAATTCATTTTGTAGAAACACCGTACTCATGTTAGTCACAAGTCTTTGAAGGAAATAAGGCATGAAGCTCATTCAAGTCAAGGCAAGAACTCCAACAATGAAGCTAAGGTCTCTAAGTGAAATGACAACGTCAAATTCATGAAGACTGTGCAGGATTCAAGATTAATTCGGTACTTCACTCCCAATCCTTAAGAAGATGATCAACAGTGGACTCACAAGTGTCCAAGAAGTCCAAAGGTCCTAGAGAAATCAAGTTGAAGACATAACAAAATAAGAAGTTGAAGATTTCTAGATTTTATATGGATTGGATGATCTGACCCCTTAGGGTTTGGTAGCACCGGACGGAGCGGTGCACAGGAAAACATAATGCACCGGATCGTCCAACGCTATTGATAGGATGCAAGACTGGACAAATTCTGAGGCCGAGGCTTGGTATGCTAGGGTTTGCTACACCAGATCATCTAACACATCATAGGATAAAGCATCGGACGAATGACGTTAGCAAAGATTCAAACGGCTAGCTGGACCAGATCATCTGACACACAGGTTTTCAGTGGGAGTAGATCATCCGGTGGGAAATGTTTTGCAATGGCTAGTTTTGGCACTTTGCCACTGCGTTGTTGGGCTATTTAAGCACCCCCTGGGCTATCTTTTCTTGTTGCTGGAGCTTCAGGAGTCACTATGAAGACTAAGGAAGATCAAGATGTAGACTCCTAAGTGTACCAAGCCTCCCTAGCTAGGTTAGTGCATTCCAATCAGATCATTGTACCTAGGCTGAGAGTTAGAGAGTTAGAGAGAGCCACTCTATTCCATGAGCTTCATTGAAAGTGAGTGATCCTCATGTACGTGCTTTGCTGAAGGGCCTCGATCTTCGAAAGTGTTCTCACCATCCAAGTTGTGGATGTGAAGAAGGCGATTTGTGATGGGACAAGGGGACTCGAGAAGCCTCGAGTGGTGAGTGGAGCACCACATGACTAGCTAGTGTGAGTTGGCCCAAGGATAGTCTTGTGTGGTTACACTTGAGGCTACCTTGCGTGGGACGAGTTGGTCCATGGCGAGGGAGAGTCTCAAGTGTGGGGCTGTCTCAAGTTGGAGCACCCCAAGAGTGGAGTAGGACGTGTAGGTCCGAACCTCTATACATTGGTTGTATTCTCTCCTCAACCTTTGTGTCAACTCTCTCTTCCTTAGCATGCTATTGAGTTTCTTGCTTCTGCACTTTGAGTAGGCATGCTTAGGTTTGGCTCTTTGCTTTTGCATTGCACGTGTTTCACTTGAGCCACTTCTCTTGTTGCATAGGGGTTAGGCTTTGCGCTTAAGAGTTTTGGAAAGAAAAGTTTTATTTGCCAAGCCGAGTTTGCAAGCTTTTGTTGAGAGCCTAATTCACCCCTCTCTTAGGCCGTCATGATCCTTTCAGCGGTGACCTCAGCTGTAGGAGGTGGAGTCAGGAGTGGTGTAGCCAACATGCTCGAGATAGGTGAAGCAATCCTTGGACCTAAGATAGTTGGCTCTGGAGTAGTCTCTGTGTCTGGTATTGCTGTAGGTACAGAAACCGTAGGACTATCTATGAGCTGCACTGCTGGCTGAGAAGGTGGATCTGACTATGTAGACTAAGTAGGCTGACCGGTAGGTGCTGAGGGTATGATCAATAAGGGTGCCTGCACTGGACCTCCAGCCAAGGTAGGAGTAGTCCCTCCAAGTGTAGGAAGTGGTGGTGCTAGAACTCCTATCCTCTCAAAGATCACTCTGAGGCAACCTGGAAGGTATGACAGAATTTGTGCCTGTCTTAGACTCAAGTATGCTGCGACTGCCTGAGCTCATCCTGCTGCTGTATGACAGAGTCGAGAACCTCCTTCTGCTGCTAAATCTGCTCCTGTAGCATATTCTGCACTCTAGTCTATCTCTCCTCTGACTTCTCTAGCAAAGTAGCAAACCTCCTGTCTGACACAACCTGGTGCTCTGTGAGTCTCTGAAGAAGAGTGGTCATTGAGTCTGTCTGATTAGCCTCAACAGTAGGTACACTAGGAGCTAGAGCTAGCTATGAAGTACCTACCTCCCCATCATGTTTAGCACTAGGGAACATGGGAGGCGGCTCATAGTCATCGTCTGAGGAGTCTATGTCTGAGGGGTACTCGAAGAGTGACAAGCCTCCCTCAACCTCTGCAAGTGTAGCATCATCCTCATCTAGCTTCTTCTCTATTGGCGATTCCTATACCAAACAAATAAATCTGCAAAAGCACGGATATCGCTGTAGCCTTCACCCGGGAGTATTCCAGGGTATCGTATTTATCCACGAGGAACATGAGTGTACCAACTATAACACCCTGGTTTTTGAACTTTAAAATCTTGTTTGAATCTGGTTTTAATTCTGCATAGATGCTTTACATTCATAGGACAATTACAAATGTTTTATGAATTACATTAAAATGTGTAGCACGTTAGAAAACCATGCATTGTTGCATTCATGCTGCTGCACAGTTTCAGGGTTGACTTGTTTGAGTTTGTTGTTTATTTCTTGTTTTGCTTTCTAGCTACTAACATGCTCTAACTTGTCCCCTCTAACTATAGACTAACTTAACCTAGTCTAACTAGCCTAGGCCAGTCCCTAGTAGACCCTGGCCAACCCCAGCCTCTCCTGGCCAAGTGTGGCCAGCCACAGCCGGCCATGGCCAATTTTGGCCAGCTAGGGCCAGTAGCGGCCACGGCCGGCCACGGCCAGCCAGGCCGGCAAGCAGTGCAGCCCAGCCGGCCAGCACACACCAGGCTACGCACCGCAGCCCAGCAGCGCGGCAGGCCACAAGCTAGCCGGCGGCCCAGCCAGCCGCAGCGCCGCGCAGTAGGCCGCTAGGCCACGGCCCGCCAGTGCAGTCGCGCCGCGACGCCTTGATCGGCCGAGCGGCCCAACAGGCCGCAGTGCCGTCCACGTCACGCGCCGTCCACGCCAGCTGCGTGTTAGCTCCTCCGCCCTGCCACTGACCGGTGGGTCCCGCCAGCGGTGGGGCCCAGCTACAGTGTCGTCTCCCCCAGGGAGATGGACATGAGACGGACCCTGACTCCGCCGTATCACACCCGTGCGCTCGGGCTTAGACTCCGGTCTGCCGCGCCCTATAAAGGTACAAGCGCCGCCTCCGAGCCACCCCTACACAACCCTAGCCTCCGCCATTCGAAACCCTAGCTCGCTCACGCACCGCCTTTGCCTTCGGTTCTCCCGAGCTCGCGCCGCCGCCGTTGATCTCCGCCGTCGCTTTGTCTCCGCTGGCAAGAGCACCGCCAAAAGCCGCGTAGTGAGGTGAGCCGCCCGCTGGTGTCCTTTGCTTGCCTCTCCATGCCCCGCATCGCCTCTCGGCCATGTCCCTCATCACCGGCCATGGCACCGCCGCACGACCCATCGCCTCCGGCCATTCTCCGCCGCCATTGACCCCGCAGCCGAGCCCACAAAGCCAAGCTCATCACTCCGGTACCCTCAGCACCGTCGGCCGTGCCTCAGAGTGCCATTCTGGCTTGCTCCGGCGAGCACGCCGCCGTCTCGGCCGCTGCTCCGGCGACCCGGTACCGCCGGGCATCCATCGCCGTTGGATCTGAGCCGGGCGGCTCAGATCTGCCGCTGACCCCCGGTCAACCATGGGTCAACAAGGACTCGCGCCAGCTGACGTGTCAGCTGACGTGGCTGCCACGCAGGCGCCATGTCAGCACCATGTGTGTGCTGACCGCGTCAACGCGGTTAGGCCGCCGACAGCCCTGCCAGTTTTGTAGAAAAACCCCTAGACTTTTCTCTATTTACAATCTAGCCCTGCGCAGTTCAAGAATATTTAGATTATAGTCCTGTTTTCTGCAGATTAGCCCCTAGTCTTGTTTTAGCCATAACTTTCATGTTTTAACTCCGATTTTAGCAAACTTATACTTTTTGGAATCGTCTCGACGAGTAGAATAGTTCTATGCTATTGTTTGCTACTGTTGAGATGTTTTAGTGTACTGCCCTAATTAAAATACATTTTCTTGCATGTATTGCTCGTGTGTGATGATTGTGGCATATAGAGAACGAGACGTGGGTGAACGAGGATCAGCAGAACCCAGAGGACTACGTGCAGCAGGACAACAACCAAGGCAAGTGCAGGCACCTTTGATCATATTGCGCCTATTCACTATTAATTAATACATTGCATGTGTCTCAAATTGATAAACCATAGGGATGACTAGCTACTCTATCCAGATATCACCTATGGGGTTTTTAGTTGATATGTTATTAGGTTGCTAGTGCTCTATCTCACCTTTCACCATTTAATGAAGATAAAACTTGCTTCTTAACTTGTTGAGCCTTGGGCTCTTGGCTTCGGCCGTTGGAGAAGTTGATGCATGTCCGCATCGTTGGTTGATGGTGAAAGAAGGGGGAACGGATGTCAGTGGGCTCGTAGCGACGGGGGCATTCGTATCTCCTCCCCCTTGAGGTCCTTTCATGGAGCGGCAACCTAGGACTTCCGTACATCTCTAGGCTAATGGGCTCTGGCTTGGTCTGTTAGCAGGATCATCATAGGCAGGAGGGTGGCTTACCGACGGGTAGCATAGCTATAGCGTGAAGGGTGTTACAAGTTCTAGCATGGGAGTTCTGGTTGATTCGTAGACTGGGGCGGCGGCTATGAGTACGTCTCTCATGTGCTTGGGACATCGCGAATCGGGTTACCACTGCCTATGACCCTGTGAAGGACCTTGTTGTGACCTCTGCCGGCTTATCTCGGTAATGGGCTAAGAGGTTGGCCGCCTCGGGCATAAAGAGTAATCACAATCTGGAGTGAAAGTGTACACCTCTGCGCAGAGTTAAAATCAGTATATCGTCCATGCTCACGGTCACGAGCGGCCCAGATCCTCGCATGATTAGCCAAATGGAATAAATTGTTAAATCATGGTGATGTTGTTGAGGAGGTGGCATTACCTCTGTTTCTAAAGAGGATGGTAGTCCTGTGTTGCTTGAGATGGCAGTCTCAAGGTTCATGTTTTTAATGGATATATGCTTATATCTGAGATGTTAAATGAAACATTAATTGTTACTTGGACCTTAATAAAGGGTTGGGTGTTTCAATCAAGATGATTAGAGAATAGGTTGCAATAAGTTAATTCTTAAATGTTACATTAAAATGCTACCGCAGTCTACCTTTCAGCTTTACCTTGTACTAGCCTTGCGTGTCATTATTTTCCGTCTGTACTTGTTGAGTTTCGACATGGAACTCACCCTTGCTATTTCCCAACAAAAGGATGCTCAAGTGATGACTCGGATGGTGACTTTCCTAAGAACTATCCGGGATACTAGGCGTCGTGATGCTGCCGTCGACCTTCCTGTGGCGAGATGGAGTCGCTACGTCTACGTTGTTTAGTTGTTATTCGCTTTGGACGATGTGATTTATATTCCACTTTACTCTGATGACAGTTATGTAATAATGGTACGATGTAATCGTTATACTATGTTTTATTCGAACACTGTGCTTTTGAACCATGTAGTTTGTCATTCATGTGTGTAAATTGTTCCTGGCGCACATGGGCTTTTGCCTTGGTTTCATTCCTTCGAAATCAGGGTGTGACACCAACTCCTGACTAGTCCTTCCGGTGGTAAGATGGATGGGTGGTGGTGATGACAAAGAGAAGGATAGGATAAGATACATCTGAGGATAGAGAAGATACGAGTATATAAACATGGATCCCTGAGTGAATTAGATGTACGAGTTCGATACTAATATTGCTTTGCTTTGGGCACCGAGCCCAGCAGGTGGCGAAAAGGAGTGAGAAGGGCGCCTGTGATATCAACTCTATAGTCCTACTACTAGACTGAACCAGAAGGGTTACGTAGGCCATCGGGGCTGTCACCACCCGGGGCTACCTCACGTTAGTGGATCTAGTAAACAGCAGACCAAGGTAATCGAGAGCCTAAGCACCACTCTTACACTAATCGACTACTATCCTACTCCTCTAGATAGATAGGATATCCGTACTAAGCAATGGTAATTACTAAAATATGAATGAGGAACCAGCTAGGCAAAGTAAGTAAAGAACTAGAACTCAATTACTCAGAAGAATCAATGTCACTGACAAGACCCAGATGTCGATCAGTCAATGCTGAGCCGCATCCGCTGAGGTACAAAGTGGAAGAGAAGCTGTCACGCCCGACTTCTCCCCGGTACTCTCACCTCACTTCTCTCCCTAGCATCTAAGGATGGAAATGAGTAGCGCTTCGCTATCTCAACTACACTCTTCTCTTGTCTACTTCATTCTGGTGCGAAGGATCACTATTCATAGCTGGGGAGAGGCAGTGGAAGACTGGCAGGAGCTCCTGGGAGGTGGCCACATGGAGGCGGTTGTGTGGCCGCATAGGGGTGTGCGGCCACACACCCCTCAGTCTCCAAACACCATGGGATTAACCGACATAACTCCCAATGATCCAGATGTTCACCTCCAGGCGGTTCCGAGCTGATTGGTGGGCTAGTCGATCTGGTAGTATGGTCATCTATCCTCAGTGGTGTACTGTCGGTTGTCCAATACAAATTGATGTATGACCGATGGTTCCCAACTTTGGATGATGTGTTTCTTTGCATGGGAATGGATCACGGATCGGTGATGTGGCTCTGGACAAGGATCGCTAAAGTGGCATGTGCGGCCGCATGGGCCTATGCGGCCGCATGGGGGCCCTTGTTCCCTAGGGAATGGAGATGACTAGAGGGGCTCTTGGCCTAAACCCATCTGAGACATGGGCATGTGGGGCCAGATCAGTGCCATGTGGCCAAACATGTGTTTGGTCATGTTCGTGCATGATCGAATCAGGGTTCGCGCAGCCGAAGTTTTCACCTTTTGTCCATCTTTCTCAGCCTGTAACTTGGGCATCCGAACTCAGAATGGAGTGAACCAAAAGTCCATTTCATTCATCTCGATGAGGAGAACACATTTTTCCATTCCATCTTGGCATTTGAGGATGTTTGTGATGGAGGTTTTTGACTCCTCTCAAATACTATGTCGTAGCTCTCCAAATGTTGTGATTTCATGCTTATGCGAGCATAGTCCTACCAAACATACCAAAGCACCAAAACTAGTGGATTTGGTTAGTAGCAAGCCCTATATCTACGGTGCTTCTCCATTTTGGGAATGTTGATGATCAAAAAGATAGGAAAATATTCGAAATAACGATCGTCAATAAGCTCCCCCACACCGGACCTTTACTCGTCTCGAGTGAAGGATAAGCAAAGACAAAGGTCCAGTGGGTTACTTACATCCCTTCATGAGACATGGTTCTAAGCATTCCATGTCTAGCATCTTTCAGAAATGTGGATATATGTGGCTAAGCTCTTCTAGTTTGAGCAATTGATAGACTGAACAACTCTTACAACAACTTTCCAAAGCAAAATGCATCTCATGATATTTGAAGCACATGATTCCTCGGATGGCTCACTCGATTGCTCAATATATGTAAGTGGTTTTCCTCACAAAAGGCTTATGTTGTAAAGCCTCATCCTACATCTAATAGGCCTATGTGGAGCTCGGGTAGGGTAAATGGCAATGCAATCTTGCTTCCATAAATTGCTAAGTCAAAAATCAGATCCTTTGGAGAAACTAGTCATACAACTTTGATCAAGGTGTGCATGTGTGTGGAATGTTTTGGTGGAATGAACATGAACTCCTTTTAAATGAACCAACTCTCTCCTTTGATTGATTTTTTTCATTATACATGGGGCTATATTTTTTTGTTTCCTTTTTCAATCATGCTATGATTGGCATGTCATTTTCTTCCTTATTCCTTTTTTTCTTTTCTTTTGCATAGCTCACATGCTCATTATTTTGCAAGGATAACTTGGAAAGAGTGGTCATGAATACAATGGAGCTCTATTTGTTGGAAGTGATGGAAATGGTATGAAGGCATGTATGTGCTTACTCCCAATGTAGGAGTATAGCATATGTGGTATTTGTGGGTGTACATGATCTTGATCAAAAGAGTATGAAGAGATTCTCACTAAGGGTCATAGCATTTGACAAAACTCGATGGAAAGCAAGTGCATGTATAGGCTCAATAGTGACAGTGAAGTATATGGCCTTGGTCGGTAATTCAAACCATCGAGGAATCCGGCATGTGTAGAGAATGCATAAGCAAGGAGAATCATCTTATCAAGCCATATCAAATCTAGCAATCACCTAACTATAATGGGGATCCCTAAAATGAATGTTCCACAGCCCAAAATACTCTAGAACAATGGGTAGCTCAAACACTTGTAACATGAAGTGAACGAAGCAGGGATTGACATGTTTTAGGCATATGAGATTTTATATAATGTAGATCAGCATGAAACCAAAGATAGCAGGTTTAGGAGGTGCAAACCAAAGGTAGTACGGTGGAGGACATGACCATGCAAGGGGAGTGTGCGGCCGCATAGGGGCCCATGCGGCTAAGTGGGGTCCATGCGGTCACATGGGTCCCCTCTCCCCTTTTCCTTTCTTTTTCTTCCATTCCTCAGTAGGCATTAGTAACTCAGTCATGTTGCTTTTCTGAGTTAAAGAACCTTGATAGAACATTCTCAATCTCTCAATCCCTTACCTGCACTCATGTTTGTGGTAAAGCAAGATATCCATATAAGAAGTACTTTTATTAAACCACAACAAGTCTTCCAAACTGGTTTGAGGTACATTATTATAGCATGATAAGCACTCATAAACCAGGGAGAGAGTACAGTGCACGTACTATCATGTCGGGTGGAAGCAATATTGGTCTTCATGATGTTATGCAATGCGTTGAGGGGTGTCTCGGTGGAATTTGTATCTTGAATAATCGAGAGACACCCCCACACCTTTTCTTGTACCTGCCTTTACCTCAACATAGACAAAATGTTGGAAAGCAAATGACTCCACCGATTTGAATCCCGAGGAGTCAAAGATCTACAAACCTTTGCTCATCTCAATTAGAAAATATATGCGGAGCAAGGTCTAGTGATTAGAAACTTACATTCACTTCAAGAGGCATGAGTAAAACACCCACGCTATTCTCCAGCATCCTTTGGACTTGTGGACAAGTGTGATTTCACAAGTCCAAATACTTGCCAAAGAATAACATGATGCTCACAATTCATGAACCAAAGCATTAAGAAGTAAAGCAAGTTTGGAGATTAAGCATTCATCATGGCATTTTATCGACATGTCCAAACTTCCTATGATGAAACTTTAGATGCAAATTAGGAGAGGACAAAGTGATGCAAACCTGAGGGTGTTGCGTGAAGCGGGTAGTGATAGAAGACCGGAGCAGCCCAGCCGAACTGCCTTGTTCGGCTAAATGGACAACTTTACTTTTTCTCGATCTTCATCATGTGTCAAATCAAGGCTCAAGTCTGGACATGTATTATCGTATTTTCCCATACGAATGAGTTCACACATTGGTCTCTTGTTCATGTCTGCGTTGATTCTCTTGTCACCTGGTGTGAACTCCTTTCACCTTCCTTTACCTATCATACCTTTCTTTTCTTTATGTTGGGCTATTGTTGACACCATTTTTTGACACGTGTCAATATAAATCAGAAATAATGAAGAATCGACAAAAGAGCAGTTGTTATCCTGGTACAGCACTGTTTTGGGGTATTGCCGATAGGAAAGCTGCCGATGGAAGTCAGGACATCAGACTTGTCATCGATAAAGCTGGGAGCGTGCCGATGAGACGGGATTAGCCGATAGAAGACTTCGTCGTGGCTGGAGCAAGCAAGGAAACTGGTGTTTGTGCCAGTATTTTGTAGTCTAATTTGAGTAGGACTCGTATACGAGTCATATTTTGTTTCTTCTCTTAGAAATAGAGTCCGTATAGGAAATAAGTTTTATTTCTATGTTTAGGTCTATCGTGTCGGGTTAGGATTCTCCCTACACTAGGATATAAATATGTGCCTAGGGGCATTGTAAAAAAGGGAAGTAATCAATACAACAAATCTACTATTTTTTATCTACTTTTCCAGTACTTTACTTTTCGATGACTTCGTCACCAGTTTTCTTTGTTTTCAACGAGTTCTTTCAAGAATCGACGGGCTGCATCAACTTGATCTCCGGTGACCTTGCAAGTTCCGCTTTTCCGATCAATCTGAGCCTTGACGTCCGAGCGTATCACTGTCATCTTGTTCAGTTTTGTTCAAGTTATCATCCTTGTTGATTAACAGGTCAAATCGACTGGCACGCTTCGGATATCAAGCTTGGGTATTAGCCCGGTGTGTTTGCAGATAGATTTTTGCATCAACACATCTTTTGGCACGCCCGATGGGACAAAGTCAACAAATTCATCATGAAGAATCGTGCTGAAGTCAATCCAGAGAACATCATCAAAATATCAAAATTGGATCTCAAGGAAGATCAGAAGCAAGCCATGGAAAAAGCTATGGAGGATTACAGGCAGCTCTGCTTGAAATCCTTAAGCAAAAATAGGGGCGGAGAAGTAGTCCAGAAGCAAGATCTGTCGTTGCCTCGGCAGGTGACCTTTGACTCCAACCCTGGTAAATTACAAGAGATGGTTAATTGTGCATTGAATCATGCTTTAGTCAACCACTCCAATGTGTTGTCCAATACTATTTACAATGCTGTTGTGCAATCATTAAGAGAAGGACAAGCACCGGCTTATGTCAGGCCAGCATATCATCAGCTGGGATTGGTATCTATTCCATCGGCAGCTCCAGCCATTGAGAGTACGGAGGCTCCTGCCACTCCAGCTTTAATGGATCCGCTTAGCATTGAAACCACACCAATAAGGTCAGATTCAACACTTCAGGGAAGACAGGTTACTCAGTTGAGTACAGATCTATCGGCATCGGCAATATCAGGCCCTTCAGTTTAGTATAGCCAGGTTGCTAATTGGTGGGGATACGGGATGCCCCCAGGTCCATCTACTATTAATTTTGGACTGCCTCAAGTGCATGATATAGCGGAAAAGAGTCCTATGGTATCGGCTACTCCAGTGTGGCCAATGACTCAGGTATCGTATTATACTACTACACCACCTACTATACCGCCACTGTCAGCGGGACTCCACATGTCTCCTCATCAGCGGTCTTATGCAAACCCATCGGCAAGCTCCCTGCCGATGCAACAAAAGGTTTCTGCTGCAGGTCAGCCTATAGTACCGTTTGTACCTCAATCTAGGTTACCTACAAGTCAATGTGATTATGCTGGTTATCATCCAATAATACAAGAGCATCAATTGTCAGCAAATTATCAGCCATCGGCAAGTCATGTGCCGGTGAATTATAATCACAATTGGTCAGGGCAGTCGCCAGCTCAGCAACACGCAGTTCAGCAAAGCTACCAGGTGGTGGGGGCTCAGCAATATTATCCACAAGCAGCCTTCCAGAGTCAAGCATCGGCAAGGCAGCCGATGAACCTTGCCCAGCAGGCTGGTGCCACAAATGTGCTAATTTCCCCAACTCATATACCACAAGGACACGTGGAAGCATATCAGCCGATAATTGACTCTAGGATTTTACTAAATCCTCTGGACATGATTCTTATCGGACTCCGTACCCTCTAGCATATGATTTGATTCCTTTCCCAAATTGATACAAGGTGCCGGATTTTACTAAATTCTCTGGACAGGATGATACATCAATAATGGAGCATGTCAATCGTTTCACCATTCAGTGTGGAGAAGCAGCTAGTAGGGATGAGCTGAGGGTTCGTTTATTTTCATCATCATTGTCTAGATCGGCATTTACGTGGTTTATCTCATTGCCACCAAATTCTATTATCACTTGGGCTGATTTGGAGAAACAGTTTCACGAATACTTCTTTGCTGGCGTTCATGAGAAGAAGATTACCGATCTGGTGAAATTGAAACAATGAAGTGATGAATCTGTGGAGAGCTTTGTGCAGAGGATACGAGATGTAAAGAATAGATGCTACATCTTAGTGCTTGACGATCGCCAGTTGGCTGGTTTGGCTTTTCAGGGTCTGCTGCTGCACATCAGAGACAAGTATGATTCACAGGAGTTTGAAAGTTTAAGTCATATTGTGCAAAGGATTTCTGACCAAGGTACTAGGGTTTTTGAACCTAGGAAGAATTGGAATAAAAAGGTATCTTTTGTAGAAGAGGTAGAAGAATCAAATTCAGGTGAGGAACCAACTATCGGCCTGGCTGAGTGTGTGAGGGGTAAGAAGCCGATATCTTGCCCTTTTGGTCAAAAGGAACCGGAAAAGTTTACATTTGACATCACAAAGGCCAATAAGATATTTGATCTTTTGCTTCAAGAGGGCCAAATCAAGCTGTCACCCAATCATGTGATCCCATTGGTGGAAGAGCTAAAAAGAATGAGGTACTGCAAGTTTCACAATGCTACCTCGCATAGTACAAATGATTGCAAAGTATTCAGGCAGCAATTGCAATCGGCTATTGAATCTGGAAGGATTAAGTTTGATAATTCCAAAACTCAAAAGCCGATGAAGATTGATCAGCACCCGTTCCCAGCGAATATTGTAGATACCGTAGGCAAAACTAGAGTGTTGACGTCAGAAGCTGCTAAGAGGAACGCATCGGTAGACCCCAGAAATCAAGTAACTACCGATAGGAAAAAGAATAGTCGAAGAAGGCAGTGGCTCTAGAAGACCTCCTAGACATGCTCCGTATAAAGTTTTAGTTGATCGGTATCGGCAGCAATAGGAAGAGATGCATCGAGAAGAATGGCGTCGGCATGAGGATCATTGGAGGTGCCCATTCTTCATTTTTTGCTAGGAGGAGGGCATTAAATTGCCTACTGTTGATAGTTGCCCTGAGTGAAATGGTTACTATCAAACAGATCAGAAAGAAAGAAGGTCATACTCTAGTAATCGGGGTTGGTGCATCAATGAGCCGATCAGAGGAAGGGCATCGATACATGATCGGCTGGGGGGCAGAGCCAGCGTACATGAAAGGCTTGGTATGCATGATGATTGCCTTCCAATGAATCAGGAAGAGCTCGAGGAGATGGCCAATGCAAGGGTTCCCGATGAGGCAATACTTTGCAGAGATCCAAACATGAGCTATAAAGATTCAGCTACAAAACATCATCAGCCTGTCTGGAAAACAAAGCTTCCTCGATGGTGCCCTGAGGGTTTGATGAAAACTTAGAAGAGGAGGATGCAGTGTGAGCAAGAAGAAGATCTATATAAAGAAGAAAACCATAGGGCGAAATCTCAAGTGTGGCAGCCAAAGCGCAGGGATGGAGGTTATGGTTTTCATGTTGCCGATGGAATTCCTAGCACTTACCAATGATGAGGAGAAGTTGTTCTCTCCGAACAAGTAGCTCAGTTGATGCTGGATCCAATGATGGCTGTTTTTGAGAAACCTACCGATGATGAAAGGCAGCATCTTAGAGCTTTATTTGTTAAAGGCAGGGTTGATGGGCAGCCAGTGTCAAAGATACTCATAGATGGAGGAGCTGCAATTAATATTATGCCATATGTCATGTTTTGAAGGCCTGGGAAAGGAGATCAGGACTTGACCAAGACTGATATGAAGCTTAAGGACTTTGAAGGCAATGTATCACCAGTTAAGGGAGCATTATGCGCTGAGTTAACCATCGGCAGCAAAACTTTGTCGACTACATCCTTTGTCATAAGCGGCAAGGGTGCTTATAATCTGCTCTTAGGAAGGGATTGGATTCATGCCAATTGCTGCATTCCTTCTACAATGCACCAATGCCTCGTGCAATGGATTGAGGACAAGGTTGAAGTGGTTCCTGATGATTCGTCTTACATAATTGCATCAGCTGAGTCAGAAACTTATGAGCGGTCCAAGTGCATATCAGGAGAAGCATGGGATGTAGAGTTTCTTAGAATTGCTGATTATGAGTTACGACCGATCCAAGTAGTCAGTTCTGAAGATGAATTATAATGGATAGGTGCACCGATGATGGAAAACTAGGCCATGGGTTTACATCAGCTGATGATTTAGTAGAAGTAGATATCGGTAATGGTGATAGGCCGAGGATGACTTTTATTAGTGCTAAGTTAGATCTCTAGAGTAGAGAACAATTGATTACTTTATTAAAAGAATATAGAGATGTTTTGCTTGGGATTATACAGAGATGCCTGGATTAGATCGATCAATAGTTGAGCATCGGCTACCTATCAAGCAAGGATTTCAGCCGCATCAGCAGCCAGCACGCCGATGCAATCCTAAAGTGCTGCCCGATATTAAGGCCGAAATAACAAGGTTGATTGAAGCAAAATTTATTCAACAATGCTGATACGCTGATTGGATTTCTAATGTGGTTCCTGTCTATAAGAAAAATGGGAAGCTTCGTGTTTGCATTGACTTCAAGAATCTCAACAAAGCTACGCCGATGGATGGCTATCCAATGCCTGTTGCCGATTTGTTAATTGATGCTGCTGCTGGACATCGAATTATTAGCTTCATGGATGGAAATGCCGGTTATAATTAGAATTTATGGCTGAAGAAGATATTTCTAAGACTGCTTTCAGATGTCCAGGCCATGTAGGGTTATTTGAATGGATAGTCATGACTTTTGGTTTGAAAAATGCCGGTGCTACTTATCAGAGAGCTATGAATTTTATTTTTCATAAGTACATCGGCACGTCGGTTGAGATCTACATAGATGATGTGGTGATTAAGTCTGGAGACTTTGGAAATCATCTGGTTGATTTGCAGAAAATATTGGAGTGCACAAGGAAACATGGGTTGAAGATGAATCCCAATAAGTGTGCATTTGGTGTATCGACAGGTCAATTCTTGGGCTTTATGGTGCATCAGAGAGGTATCGAAATTAGTAGGAAATCCATTGATGCCATCAATAAGGTGGTCGCTCCTACCGATAAAACTGAACTACAGTCTTTGATCGGCAAAATTAATTTTATTCGGAGATTCATATCTAATCTATCAGGAAAAATCAAAGCTTTCAGTCCATTGCTAAAATTGAAGGCTGATCAGGAATTCGTATGGGGAGAAGAACAGCAGTTGGCTTTAGAAGAAATTAAAAAGTATTTGGTAAATCCTCCGGTATTAGTTCCACCTCAGCATGAAAAACCCTTCAAGCTGTACCTATCGGGCGATAATGATGTCATCGGGTCAGCTCTGATCCAAGAGTTCCACCTCAGCATGGAAAACCCTTCAAGTTGTACCTATCGGGCGATAATGATGTCATCGGGTCAGCTCTGATCCAAGAGTTTGGAGAAAAAGAACGTGTGATATATTACTTGAGCAGAAGGTTGGTAGATGCTGAGACCAGGTATTCGGCTAGTGAAAAGTTATGCTTATGCTTATATTTCTCTTGTGTTCAATTGAGGCATTATTTGTTGACGGCCGAATGCACTGTCATATGCAAAGACGATGTGGTTAAGTATATGCTATCAATGCCAATTTTGAGTGGGAGAATCGGCAAATGGATTTTAGCGTTGTCAGAATTTGATTTGCGCTATGAATCAGCTAAAGCGGTCAAGGGGCAAGTGATGGCCGATTTTGTTAATCAGCACTGCAGCATGGTAAATTCTTTAGAAATTGCTCCATGGACAATTTTCTTTGATGGTTCTACGTGTGGAGAAGGAGCGGGTATCGGCATTGTATTGATTTCACCTCGAGGGAAGAAATATGAATTCTCATTGCCGATTGCTGCTACATCGACAAACAATCAGGCTGAATATCAGGCTTTATTGAAAGGGTTGGAATTACTCAGGGAAATCCGTGCTGATGTTGTTGAAGTTTTTGGTGATTCTATGCTGGTCATTAATCAATTAGCTGGGGCGTATGAGTGCCGAAGTGAAGTTTTGATTTTGTATTATGAGAGATGTCGGCAATTATTGAAAGAGTTTAAAGATTTCTGCCTTGAACATATTTCCACACTGCACAATGAAGAGGCCAATCGGCTAGCACAGCATGCTTCAGGGTACTAGTCGATCCAAGAAGTGCTGGCATCAGCAACTGATGCCGATGATTAGAGGAGGGAGATTGCTAATTACCTGAGGGATCCATCTAAGAAGGTCGAGAGGCGTATAAGGTTTTAGGCTACTAAGTATGTGCTCCTTGATAACAAGTTATATTATCGGAATCTAGATGGAGATTTGCTCAGATGTCTTGGTGAAGAAGAATCAAAGAGTTTAATGGGTGAGATTCATAAAGGAGTATGCGGGGCACATTAGTCGGCTTTCAAGATGAAGTGGATGATTAGGCGAAATGGATATTACTGGCTGACAATGCTCAAAGATTGTTTCAAGTATTTTAAAGGGTGTCAAGAATGTTAGAAATTCGGTAATATCCAAAGGGCACCTGCATCGATAATGAATCCTATAATTAAACCATGGCCATTTTGAGGGTGGGCTATTGATCTCATCGGTCAGATTTATCCACCATCAAGCAAAGGGCATAAATTCATACTCATTGCTACTGATTATTTTACAAAATGGGTTGAGGCAATTCCTTTGAAGAAGGTGACATTAGCCAACATGATTGATTTTGTGAAGGAGCATATTATATATAGGTTTGGTATTCCTCAGACTATTATGACCGATCAAGGGACCATGTTTATCTCAGGAGAGTTTGATGCATTTGCCGTCAGAATGGGAATTAAGGTCCTAAATTCTTCTCCTTATTACGCTCAAGCTAATGGTCAGGCCGAAGCATCTAATAAAGGGGTTATTAAGCTCATTAAGCGCAAGATTGAATAAAATCCCAGGAGGTGGCACACAGTTCTGAATGAAGCCTTATGGTCTCCAGACTGCACAATGAAGAGGCCAATCGGCTAGCACAGCATGCTTCAGGGTACTAGTCAATCCAAGAAGTGCTGGCATCAGCAACTGATGCCGATGATTAGAGGAGGGAGATTGCTGATTACCTGAGGGATCCATCTAAGATGGTCGAGAGGCGTATAAGGTTTTAGGCTACTAAGTATGTGCTCCTTGATAATGAGTTATATTATCGGAATATAGATGGAGTTTTGCTCAGATGTCTTGGTGAAGAAGAATCAAAGAGTTTAATTGGTGAGATTCATAAAGGAGTATGCGGGGCACATTAGTCGGCTTTCAAGATGAAGTGGATGATTAGGTGAAATGGATATTACTGGCTGACAATGCTCAAAGATTGTTTCAGGTATTTTAAAGGGTGTCAAGAATGTCAGAAATTTGGTAACATCCAAAGGGCACCTGCATCGGTAATGAATCCTATAATTAAACCATGGCCGTTTCGAGGGTGGGCTATTGATCTCATCGGTCAGATTTATCCACCATCAAGCAAAGGGCATAAATTCATACTCATTGCTACTGATTATTTTACAAAATGGGTTGAGGCAATTCCTTTGAAGAAGGTGACATTAGCCAACATGATTGATTTTGTGAAGGAGCATATTATATATAGGTTTGGTATTCCTCAGACTATTATGACCGATCAAGGGACCATGTTTACCTCAGGAGAGTTTGATGCATTTGCCATCAGAATGGGAATTAAGGTCCTAAATTCTTCTTCTTATTATGCTCAAGCTAATGGTCAGGCTGAAGCATCTAATAAAGGGGTTATTAAGCTCATTAAGCGCAAGATTGAATAAAATCCTAGGAGGTGGCACACAGTTCTGAATGAAGCCTTATGGTCGTATCGGATGGCATACCATGGTGCTACTAAGGTGTTGCCTTATCAGTTGGTATATGGGCATGACGCGGTTTTGCATTGGGAGATTAGAACTGGTTCGAGGCAAATATTTTATCAGGATCAATTATCAACCGATGATTATAATACCCTCATGAAAGATGAATTGGAAGATTTGGTGGGTCATCGGCTAAAAGCTTTAGTCAGCATTGAGGAAAATAAGAAAAGAGTTGCTAGGTGGTATGACAAGAAGGTAAAAGTAAAAGAATTTGCTGATGGTGATCTAGTCTAGAAACTAATTTTACCGATTGGAACTAAGAGCTCGAGATTTGGCAAGTGGTCTCCTAATTGGGAAGGTCCTTATCGGGTGAATTGGTCCGTTCCTGGTAATGCATATATTCTAGAAACTCTCGAAGGAGAAGTATTTTCAAAAGCATTGAACGGTAAATATTTGAAGAAATATTATCCCAGTGTTTATGTAGATGCGTGAAGATATGAATATGAATACCGATAACTGTTTTATCGGTAGGTTCAGTAAGAAAATATCGGCATTACATTGAAGATGAACTAATGCAGTGTTAACCCAAAGCTCTCGATGTACTACGATGCCGATAAAAAGAAGTTTATATGTTAAGGAAAGATTGAATTGCCGATATCGCACGCAGGCGAATCTGGTTGGCCTCTTCTATTTCTTTGATGTCGTCATCGGTAGAGCCCTCTATTGGTTTGATCTTTTTCTTGAGGGCTACAATTTTGCGAGCATAAGCATCCCGTTCTTTCTGAAGAGCATTGATAGCATCGGGCAGTTTACTCTTCTTCTGTTCGGCCATTGCTATAGCCGCTTCGACTTCATTGAGTTCAGCCATCAGAACCACTTGTCTTGCCGATAACTGAGCAATCGTCTCGTCAATCTCAGTACTGGAATTCTTCAAGTTGTCGATGTCCTTGTGCTTCTCAACGGCAGTTTGTTTATAGCCTATCAGTTCTTGTAGAAGCTTCTCCTGCATTGCCCTATCGGCAATACATTGGCTAGCCCTCTGGTACTGAATTTGGTGAGATTCCAAGAAAGCCGCGGCAAAAAGTGTTTCTTCAATGTTAGAGGGGACTTGACCACGAACTATCTTGAAAGCTGCCCTGATAGATTCAGAATCTTGTACCAGCTGTGATGTGTCTTGATTGAGCAAGAGTAGCAGTCCCTCTAATCTGGACTTGACATCGGCAGGGATGGCTCCTAGAGCAAGAGCAGTACTTTCTACATCTCCTTCGTCATCGGACGCCTTGTCGCTGATAGCAAATGAGAATAGGCTGTCCGGGGAGTCTTGCTCCTGGAAGAAAATATCGCTTAGCCGGGAAATATGAGTATGACAGGATGAGTAAGCCAATTAACTTACCTGCTTTAAGGAAATTTCTTGTCTTTGGCTAGAGGCGGCAATCTGGAGCACTTCAGAAGCATCGACAGCGCTTACCGATGGACCGACACTTGTAATAGGCAAGACGATTGGTCCAGGTGCCGATGATTGGTCGTGTGTATCTACATCGGCAAATGCTGACTGAGGAAGAGAAACCGATGGTGCATCAGAAGCAGGTGATGATCTGTGCCGTTTAGCCTTTGGATCTGTATCGAATAAAGCTTTACGCTTGGGTCCTGTAGTCGGAGCATCGGCAGACAGGGGGGAATCGGCAAATGTAAGTTGGGGCGTTTGATTATCTGGAGCAGTTACCGATGTACCTGTATGGAGCTGTGTATGGAAAACTATGTTAGTAATAGTTTCGATGATCGAGAAGTAGTCTAAAGCAGTAGATACCTCTGGAGATTCGTCTAGGATGACAAGACTGGGTGATGGTGCAGCATGTGAAAGAGAAGTCTGAACTACCAATGAAGAACCGGCAGGTCTAGAGCTAGCACCCTGAAAATGGTATTAGGATGTGTTGAAATCGGCATGAAAAAGTGTAAGCAAAAGGATACCTAGAATGCCTCTGCTAAAGTCACAGCAGCGTCCGATGGAGATATTATGGGTCTAGCCAACTCGTGCTTCGTCGATAGCTTCTTGACCATCCTAGCTGAGGATTGGCTGCGAGATCTTTGCATGAGCGAAGCTAGTGTTGGAGCCTTAGAGCCAATCAGCGTTATCAAAGCAGCTGGTCGTAGGTTTATAACCTTGCCACTTTTTCTCATGCTCAGAACCGGATCGTCGACCTGTTATGAGAAGTCAGTTGCCGATGGGATGTCATTGGTAAGAAAAGTACAAGTGACAAAAGCGTACTGCATCCTCAGATATGACGTGGTCGGGGTCGATAAGATGCCGATAGAGGTGAGAAGAGGCAAAAAATAATTGCTCCTTCCATTGTTGCCACCAAGTCTTGAAGGAGACAGTGATGAAGGAGATTGGTGCCCAGGTTGATAAGTCAATATCCGAGACATCTGCATCAGGAAGGAGGCTGATTACCTTAAACCAATCCATATTATTAGTAATGGTGTCCCTTGGCCTAATCACATTGGCATAGCAGAATTTGATAGGCAGTTGCCCAAAACCCAGTTGCCTAGCTGCTGCCGATGGGTAGTAAAACTCATAAGTTACATTAATGTTCTTCCCACTGCCAAATATGTTGACTGGAATGGCTCGAGGGGTGATTATAGCCTTGATGATATCGGCATCGGTCTCAAGATTTGGATCGGCAAGATTGAAGAGCAGAGAGAATCTTGTTTCCTCATCGGCATAAGGCACCCAAGCACGCAGCTCTCGAGGGATACCAGTATAGAACCGTTGAAAGAAGATGCCAAACTGAATATGGTTTGCCTCTGCCCTAGGGAGTACTATTACGGCCTCGCTGAAGTTGAGGGCCAAACGTGTTGCCGATTCCCCTTCTGCAACTTGATAGTCTTCTAGAATGTCTCGAGGGAATTGCTGAGCGAACAGATCAAAGTTGATACACTTGTGCAGATGAATGTTCAGCCACATGTTTATGAACCACCAAGGGCCACCCAGATTGCCGATGGGTTCTCCTTTTAGCAGTTTGATCGATACCTGATGGAGAAGATGATAAATAGAGCCGAGGAGGTATCGGCCAAGAGGAAGTTTCACACCATTGGCTAACAGTTCAGCAGCAGCTTGATGCATTATGGTCGGACCGACGGTCTTGTCGCAAAAGATAAACTTTTCCAGCCACATGTTCAGGAAAGAAGAATGTTCCCTGTGACCGATGGTTCCGGTTCTTTCATATTCCTTGATGTATCCAGTCCAGCCGCCGATACCTCGAGTACTTAGTCTATGCTCTGGTTTTCTTTGGAAGATGTCATTGGTATCGGCAGTGGATATGTCCAGACCAGTAAGCATGAACACATCGGCAAGAGTGGGGTGGCTGGCCCATGTCTGAATAGGAATGCGTTCATGGTATCAGACCAAAAGTATGAAGCTGCGATGAGCATCGGTTCATTTTTCTGTGCATCGGCAATAGAAAGTTTGATGCATTGATCTAATTGATGCTCCTCCCAGTAAACTCGCATTGACCGTGAAACCCTAAGGTACCAATTTTTCCAGCCTTTGGTGGGTTTTAGCCAAGAGTGGAAGGTATCTGACCATAGGTCCAAATCAAAGTTCTGGCTTCTGAATGGAATCCGATTGGTCTCTGTGTTTATGATTTTAATTGGATCTGGGTTTGCCATCGGGCCTAGGCATACTACCGAATTACGGTAGGTAGGAATGGTGATCTTATTGTAGAGAGCCTGAAAGAGGATGAAAGGGAAAAATCAAGAACAAACCAAGAAAACAGGAAAGAAGAGCCGCCATGAAGAAAACGAGAGGGGGACTGACCTCGGGGACATTGAAATTGATCGCCATTGCTGTCGAATCTAGGAGAGGTGTTGAGCCTGTAGATTTGCTAGAAGGGCTTGAGAGAAGTCGGTGAATAGCGCTGCTAATCGAAGCCACCGCCGGAGAAGGAGATGCTGGAGAGATGAATTCGAGAATAGAGATTGGGCTTCGGTGGAAGAAGTTTATGGGCCGACTGATGCAGAGGCGTTTCAGATATATATCTTTCGTATGCGCGGTAATCGAAAATCTGTTCAAATGGATTGACAGGAGCAATCATGACTCAAAGGAAATTTCGGCGCATAAGTTATTTTATACTCCGAAATTGGGGGGCATGTGTTGACACCGTTTTTTGACACGTGTCAATATAAATCAGAAATAATGAAGAATCAGCAAAAGAGCAGTTGTTATCCCGGTACAGCACTGTTTTGGGGTATTACCCATAGGAAAGTTGCCGATGGAAGTCAGGACATCAGACTTGTCGTCGATAAAGCTAGGAGCGTGCCGATGAGACGGGATTAGCCGATAGAAGACTTTGTCATGGCTGGAGCAAGCAAGGAAACTGGCGTTTGTGCCAGTATTTCGTAGTCTAATTTGAGTAGGACTCGTATACGAGTCATATTTTGTTTCTTTTCTTAGAAATAGAGTCCGTATAGGAAATAAGTTTTATTTCTATGTTTAGGTCTATCGTGCCGGTTAGGATTCTCCCTACACTAGGATATAAATATGTGCCTAGGGGCATTGTAAAAAAGGGAAGTAATCAATACAACAAATCTACTATTTTTATCTACTTTTCTAGTACTTTACTTTTTGATGACTTCATCACTAGTTTTCTTTGTTTTCAACGAGTTCTTTCAAGAATTGACGGGCTGCATTAACTTGATCTCCGGTGACCTTGCAAGTTCTGCTTTTGCGATCAATCTGAGCCTTGACATCCGGGCGTATCGCTGTCGTCTCGTTCAGTTTTGTTCAAGTTATCATCCTTGTCGATTAACAGGTCAAATCGACTGGCACACTTCGGATATCAAGCTTGGGTATAGCCCGGTGTGTTTGCAAATAGATTTTTGCATCAACAGCTATGATAGGCTCTCCCTTCATTCTCCAATTTTAGCCTGAATTCTTTGATTCATTTTGGACTGTGCAACTTGTATGACTCAGAGCTGAAGGGAGGTGCTGAGGTAGCTTGTAGTTATGGATTGATTCCATCCATGAATTGGGCATTTCAATCCACACGACACCCTTGCAACCCTTGGACATAAACCAACCTAGGATCAGGACTCTATGATCACCCTAAGTGTGTTCTAGATGATTGGGAGTATCGTGAGTGGCTTGGGCCACAGGGGCCTGTGCGGCCGAATGGGGGGCATGCGGCCGCACATGGTCGTGCAGCCGAATGGCCTGGTGTGTGGCTGCACACCTCACTTATGTCAAGTTCATGTCATTTTATCCAGTGTCCTCTGTCATGCCTTGTTGAATATTTTGCATTACCAATCTGAAGGCGTATGCATCTATATCTCATTGAACCAAGATTGGTATGATTGAATCAAGTAGGTTCTTTTCACCTTGTCTTTACTCATGTTACTCGGCATATATTCTGAAATGCAAGTTAGTCATACATTCCCCCAAATTGGCTCAACACACCAATTGGGGTATCATGGATTCTTCCATTTATTCAAATCGTACCTAATGAATTTAAAACTTGAGAAAACCAAAGGACCAACACTATTTCCAAAACATGGTAAGAATTTGCTCATAAGGTACTTTGCTCAGGATACTTACATACTTCCCCACACCTAGGCTTTGGATTGCTGAGCAATGTGGCTTGAGTGTGTGGAGTTCAAGCATCCTTTCATAATCATTCCTTCACAAAACTTCCAAGAGTTGAAGTCAATGTGGGCCTCATGTCCTTAGGCATCATTTGTTTATTGTTATCTTTAATCTCCACCTGAAAGGGTTAGTGACCAAAAACACCAAGGACAACTTATCCTAACAACATGATATTATTTCCTTTTATTTGAAAGGGAAAGATAACACTTGTTTATGGTCGCAAGCTTGACCATGAGGACGATCTCTTACAGCTTTGCATTGGTTACGTTGTCCTTTCATCACCAACTTGGTAATGAGTCTTTGAAGCTTGAGCTGCAAGGTTAACACTAGGTGCATCCACAAAATCTACAATGTTTGTGATACACAAAAGCATCTACAACCAACCTCCTAAACATTGTACGAGAGAGGGCCTCAAGGTGGTTGTGATCCTCGTATGTGTGCATGATGCACGGTGTTGATGGCTCTAGAGGAACACTAAATGAGCATGGCTCTTGTGGCAATTCAAGAACAAAGCTCTCATGCTCATCAACATAATCCTTTCCATATTTCTCCTGTATTGCAATGTCACAAAATTCCTTGGCCCAAGGATTCTCAATCTCAAGAGGTGGATCTTGGGATATTGTTGTCACTCTGAGCACTTCCTCAATCGGCTTAATCTTAGGAGAAGGCTCGGCTATGGTATTCACCGTTTTAGAGATAGGAATAGAAAATGCCTCTCTTCCAGGTTTGATATCAAGGTTTCCTAGTGTCAATACATCTTTAAAGAGTTTCTTGATTGGATGTCTGATTAAAATGTTGAAGTCTTCAACATCAAACACATAGAAATCTTGGATGGCCTCGACGCCTTTGTGATTTATGGTCACATTCCTTACAAACCCAAAACTCTCTAAAATATCACTAGAGAGGGTCTTGAGAGTTTTATTGGTTGGGTGCCAAGGTTCATCTCCAAAAAATGCAGTCACAAAATAGTTGGACATGACGTTGGCCTCAACGATGGGATTGTAGATGACATCCACTGGTCTTCCCCTTATGTTGCAATGGATAGTTGATGAGGGATAGTTAATCTGAAGGACTTCAGACGAGAGATCACCCTCACTCAACCATTCATTCCTCATGATGGATGTTAAAACCTTCATGGTCTCTCTAAGAAATTCATCATCGAGAGGCATAGGAGGAGAAGAGGAAACAGGTGGTTTCAAGGTGTTTCCGAATTCATCAAAGATGTCCTTCTCGAATTGAGAGCGAAACTCCTGAGGTCGGATTTCCTCAGTCATTTCTAGCTCGGGGGAGGGTTCTACCCATGTCTCAAGAGAATGTGAGTACGATATCGGTGGAAGCTCCTGATCGATCTTAAGCTCGAAGGATTAATTTTTGGGGATCATTTCTAGGATTTTCATGATCGGCCTCCCAATTATGATTGTGTGTGTGAAGGTGATTGGGAGGTCAAACACATGGAAATCTAGGAAGATCCTTGAGTCTCCTAGCAACATGGGAGTGGTTCTTGAGTCTCCTCCACAGTTGAGAATTTCGCTATCCCATAGTCTAAGGCGTTTGCTCGAGTAGGATAACGACTCCTTGAGATTTGGTAGTTGAAACTGAGAGACGATATTAATCCTAAGGCTAGGGTTATAGCCAACACCATGATCCTCTTCAAAGATTTTGCATGTGATCCTTTGCACCATTAGAGGTACCATAACGATGTCAGTAGAGGCTTCGGCCTTGCTCAACCATTCCTGACTTGTAATAACGGAGAGATTTTCCAAGAATTCTTTCCAATATTGGAGTTCTTCTTGATCGGGAGTCCGGTGTTCATGGAAATTGGGATTCTTGTGCTCCCATTGGAAAAGATCATCATGAAAGTTGAATGGGAAAACACATCTAGAATCATGGAACACCAGATTTGGTTGGGGTTTTGATTCGAAGAGCGACGTGACGGGTAGTGAGGGGGAATCAATAGATGGTTGAGATACTAATCTTGATTCCTCTTCCTTGTCGGTTGCTCATCGCGTAGCTCATCAAATACACTGGTATAGAGAGTATTCTCTAGTACTCTATCGAGGATTTTCCTCCCTTCACTCGATGTTAGATGGGCAAAAGACCCTCCAGACAAAGGATCTAGAAGAGATCTAGGTTCATCATTAAGACCACAGAAGAAGTGTTGTAACAACATTTCATCCAGGATCTCAAGATTGGGTCCTGAAGATAGCAATTGCTTGATCCTAGTGCAAGAATCTCCTAAGGACTCCTTCTCACCTTTGTAACACCACAAATTTTGCATAATTTTGAAATAGAAGAAAATGATTTTGAAATACAAATTTTGCATAATTTTGAAATAGAATAAAATCTAGGCCAATTAATAATTTTTATGAAAAATAAAACACATCATACACAAGAAGCATGTTTGAGCATTCATGCTGTTGCATTAATATTTTTTTGTGATGTTTGCTTTTGACTAGATATGAATTTGAATTCAAATTCAATTCAAAATTTCATTTGAAAAAGATTCAAATAAATGGCAACTCAATTCATTTCCCTCCCTTCCTATTTCCTGATTCTAGCCCGAATGGCCTGTTGGCCTGCTCAGCCTGCCTCCGCCGAAGGCCAGGCCGGCCCGCTCCATGCCTGCTTTCTTCTCCACATGGGCCGTTGACACAGTAGGCCTAGCAACGGCCACGGCCGAAGCCGCTCGCGGCTGAGCACGCGCACCACGCGACTGCCGCCTCCGTCTCTTGCTGCCAAGGATGGCCCTGCTGTAAGCGCCGTCATCGTTTTCTTTTTTTCACTGACTGGTGGTCCCCGCTTGTCAGCGCCGTTCATCCTCACTCCGAGCTGCTGACCACCCTGGCCCATCAGTCAGCCCCGTCGTCTTCCTCGTAACCGACCAGGAGTTCCCCCTGTTCCCCGTGGCCGAGTCTGCATCGCCCATGACCTTGCCTTGCTTTTTCCCCAAGATGGTCTAGGCCATAAATAGTGCCCCATCGCAACCTCCTTGCCTTGTACCATAGCCTCCATCCTCTGCAACCAAAAGCCGCCATGCCATGAACCCTCGCCACACCCACCGCCATCGATGTCGTCAAGATCAAGCTCCCATAGCTAAATTGATCCATCGTCGAGGTCTTCGTTGATGTCCTGAGGCTCCCGAACCTCTCTTCTCTCCTTGGTTCATTTCAATTAGAGCTCATCATGTCATTATGCCTCGCAGGAACACCATCACTGCCATTGCCGTTGATTCGCCGGACCCAAAGCTCTATCCTCCAAATCGTCAAGTCACCAAGGTATACGACTCCATCTCAAAGCTGCCGATCTTTTCCTCTCTCACTGCCTTGCTCCGGATCAAGCTCAAGACTTCACCGATCTTCAACACAGCTCCGCCGCCGCCAATCCGTGTTGGTCGTCGACCCCGGTCCACCTCAGTCGCCATTGTTGTGCTTGGTGAGACCCCCATACTTCCCTCTCTCTTAGTCCAAGAATCGAGGTTCCCCGTGGTCCGTAGGCCCGTAGCCATCAACGCCGACGAGTTTGCCGTCGTCTGCTTCGTCTCTGGCATCAACGCCGCCATCATCCACCTCCATCTTCTAATCATAACCATCCGTTCGCGATCCAAGGGTCAAGATCACACAGTAACGATTCGGCCTGGAATATATGCACCAAGACCCCTATAGTTTTCCATAATTGTTAAAGAGTCCCTGGCGCCTTTACCAGAGTATGTTTACATCTTTTGAAAACATAAGTTCCCGTCTTCAAATCTAGTTTACGTTTTCTATTCTGGAAGACGTACTTTCTTTTATCAGTTTCAAAATTCGCTTTTAGTTATTTATAGAATTGCCACTGGAATATTTTGGCAATAACTTCTTCGTTTTAACTCCGATTTGACCCGTTCAAGTTGCGTTGGGTTCATAATTTTGTAAGCTATGTAGTAGTACCACTTTTGGTTAGGTTTGAAAAACTTTATTTTTTAGCTATATTTAGCTATTTATTTATCTATTGAAAATCTTCAGAAAATCATATCTTCTTCGTTATAGCTCCGTTTTCACTGATCTTTACATCTACGTGATCGTAGTGACGTTTAGATTAGTTTTATAAATTTTCACTTAGTTTTATTTTTATTAGTGTACTGTTCTAAATTAGCCCTATTGTTTGCTTCGTGTATGATTGTATAGATGCTTGTTTGGTGTTCTATGATCGTGACCATTCGTGAGCTTTGCATTGGTGATCAAGAAGAAGTTGAAGACAAAGAAGAAGTACTACAAAGATTTGGGATTTGAAGAAGGATCTAATCTTAAGGCAAGTATGGCTTGGGTTTTTCTTTCTGTGATCATGATCATGTAACCTGCTTAATAACTATGCCATAGACATTAAAAGAAAACTCTTTTATATAAGATCATATCTATTTGTGATCATCCAGGACTTAACATACAGCTATGAGGGTCACATGGCTCTGGCTTTAGTTTATTCAAGAGACCTTTTCTAGCTTATGAGAGGAAGGGCCGAATTGGGTATAGGGTGCTCTCTGTCCTTATGTGTATAGTCGAAGGACTGTGATGTGTGCCATATTGGAAGAGATCCTACATCCAATGACTTAGCGCCCCTTGCTTGTTAGAGGACTCTTGGGTGGCTTCATAGTGAACCCTACTGGCTTTCCTTGGTAGTGAGCTAAGAGGCTGATCACCTCGGGCGAAAGGGCAAATCACGGCTCATAGTGAAAGTGTACACCTTTGCGCAGAGTTAAATCAATATATCGTCCGTGTCCACGAACAGGGCGGCCTTGGAGACATCTATGGATTAGTTGATCACTAATGAATCTTGCTAATTGATTATTTATGATGTTTATGTGATAATTATTATTCATGTTACTTTGATCATGAGTCTATGGGATCTATATTGCCTTGCTGCTATACTTTTGGAGTTCGACATGGACTCACCCTTGCTATTCCCCACCACCTTAAGAGAAGTTTATGCTTGTGAAACCCCAGTTGGTTTTGGATCCTGCGGAGTGGAATCCTTTCTAGAAGATCAGAGATGTTTTCCCGTTGAGTGCTACATAAGGGTATATCTCTTTTATAGTAAGTATGTTATATTTTAAGCATTGTTTACTTGATACTACCCTTTACTTGTAGCTATATATAGGAATTGACTCCTAGGACTCACATATGGTATATATCTAGTTTTGGTATTAAAACCAGGTATTACAACCTTCCTTGAAGAGAATGATATTTATAACACCCAAAAATTTGCATAATTTTTAAATAGAGGAAAATGATTTAAATTCATTTTTGTGGGCATTAAAAATCTAAGCAAATAATAATTTTCATGAAAAATAAAACCCACCCTAGGAAAGAAGCATGTTTGAGCATTCATGCTGGTGCATTATTTTAGTTGTGATGTTGGGTTTTGACTAGATTTGAATTTGAATTCAAATTCCATTTGAAAAGGTTTCAAATAAATAAAAATCCATTTCATTTCCCTCCTCTCCCTTCTCTTCCATTTGGCCCAAACGGCCTGCTCGGCCCAGTGCCGCATGGCTGGCCACCTCCTTTCCTTCGGCCTGAAGACCAGCACCGGCCCGCTGCCGTCCCCGTCTCCTTCTGCATGGGCCGAAGGCCAGGCCCAGCAAGCCGAAGCCGCTCGCGGCCGAGTGCAACGCGGAGTGCCACTGCTGCCTCCCGTGTCACTGACCAAGATGGCCCAGCTGTCAGCTGCCGTCGTCATTTTCTTCTTCTGACTGCTATGTGGGGCCTACTTCTTAGCGTGTTCATCGTGGCCGATCCGGACTCCGCCATGGCCCGCCGAGTTCGAGCTCGTCACGACTCCCGTCGTTGCCATGATTTCTAGGATGATCACGGCCTCATAAATAGATGCCAATAGGAGCCTCCTCTCTCGCTCGCAACCAAATCCCCAGAGTCCCAATCCCGAGCCACAGCCGCCCGAGCAGAACCCTAGCCGCCGCCGCGTCTTCGAAGTCATCGAATTGCCTCTCCAAGCTCGGGTCTGATCCTTCATCGAGATCGTCATCGCCATTGCGACACCACCGGTCGACTTCTTCTTCAATTTCATGCTTTGGCGGAAGCTCACGACATCGTCGTATCTTACAGGTTCACCGTCACTGCCAAACTCATCGATTCACCGGCCCTACTCACCGCCGACCTCTGGAGTTCGCCCTAGTGAGTTGCCCTTACCACCCTCTACCGTTTGGTCCAAGTTTCAGAGGCCGTAGTTGCGAGAAGCTCCGGTGATCTTCCATGGCCACCGACGAAGTTCGTCGTCGTTGGGTCGTCTTCCCCGGTGAGGCGAAGTCATCTTCTAATCTGAGCCGGCCATCTTTGATTCAACGGCCCACGTTACAATGTAACGATTTGGCCCACCATTATGTAACAAACCCCCTGAACTTTGCTATATTTCATAAAGAGCCCTTAGCGTATCGGTTTTGATGTGTTTTTGAAACTGGAAGACGTATTTTCCTTTCTTCGGTTGACACCGTTTTTTGACACGTGTCAATATGAGTCGAAAATAATGCCGAATCGGCAAAAGAGCAGTTGTTATTCTGATTCATTGCCGTTTTGGGACATTGCCAATGGAAGGTTGCTGATGGAGGTCAGGATATCAGGCTTACTGCCGATGAAGCTAGGGAGTTGTTGCCGATAGGATCAACAGTGGTAAGAAGCATGCCGATGAGAAGAGACTAAGCCGATAGAAGATTTCGTCATGGCTGGAACGGATAAGGAAACTAGCATTGTTTATGCTAGTATTTTTGTAGGTTATTTTGAGTCTTATCCTTGTACGAGTCATTTTATTTCTTTTCTTAGGAATAAAGTCCGTATAGGAAATAGGTTGGTTTTATTTTTATATTTAAGTTTATCGTATTTGGTTAGGATTCCTTGTACATCAGGGTATAAATGTGCCAGGCGGCATTGTAAAAAAACACAATATCAATACAACAAATCTACTACTTTTTTATCTACTTTCAAGCAATCTACTTTTTGATGACTTCGTCACAAGTTCTTTTTTGTTTTCAACAAGTTCTTTCAAAAATCCACGGGCTGCATCGACTTGATCTCGGTGACCTTGCAAGTTCCACATCTACCGAGCATGATTCAGGCTTTAACTACTGGGCGTATCACTGTGGTTTTGTCTGATCTGTTCAAGAGTTATCGAATATATTCTGAGCTTTGACGTCCAGGCATATCGCTGTCGTCTCATTCAGTTTTGTTCACCAAGTTATCATCAACCAATCTGTTGCAGATTGAATCGGCAAATTCTGCCAGTTTAGCTTTGCTTCAGATTTGATCCTTGTCGATTAACAGGTCAAATTGACTGGCATGCCTCAGTACGCAGTTTTGGGTATAAGCCCGGTGTGTTCGCAGGAGACCTCAGAAGGATTTTGTGTGAACACATCTTTTGGCACGCCCGGTGGGTCTAAATCGACAGATTCATCATGAAGAACTCTGCCGACATCAACCCAGAAGACATCATTGAAGTTTCAGAAGCAGATCCCAAGGAAGACCAGAGGCTAGCCATGGACAAAGCCATAGAAGATTACAAGAAGCTCTGCTTGAAATCCTTCAGCATGACCAGGGGTGGTGAAGTGATCTAGAAGCAAAATCTATCATTGCCTCGGCAGGTTACTTTTGACCCTAATCCTGGAAAGTTGCAAGAGATGGTTGATTCCGCCCTAAATCATGCTCTGATCAATCAATCTAATGTGCTGTCCAACACCATCTACAACGCCATTGTACAATCACTAAGGGAAGGACCATCATCGATTTATATCGGGCCGCATATCATCAACCGGGATCGACATCTCTTAATACTCCATCGACTGCTCCGGCCATTGCGAGTATATAAGGCCTTCTACTCCTCTGGCTTCAACAAATCCATTCATAATTGAAGCTATACCGTCTAGATCAGATCTAATGTCTTAGGGAGGATGAACTACTCAACTGGTTATGGATCTATTAGCGTCAGCAAATTCGGGGCCTTCAATGCAGAACAGACACGATCCTGCTGATTGGTGGGGATATGGGATGCCTCCAGATCCGTCTGTCCCCAGCTCTACCTTACCGCATGCGTATGATGCGATAGGAAAGAATTCGATGGCATCAACTACTTCAGCAAGGTCGGTAACTCAAACATCTCATTATACTACTACGCTTCCTACTATACAGCTTATATCGGGAGAATATCAGTCAGGTCAGCAGTATGTACCGCCTCATCAGGCATCTTATGCATGCTCATCGGCAAATCTTTTGCTGGTGCGATAGGATTTATCCACTGTAGGACAACCCCTAGCATCGCTTGCACCTCAGTTTGGGTCCTTTGCAACTCAAAGAAATTATGCTGGCTATTACCCAGTGATGCAAGGACCTCAGATATCGGCAAGCTACCAACCATCAGCAAATCAGTTGCCGGTGAATTCTAATCCTAGTTGCCGGGACAGTCGCCAGCTCAGCAACAGGTATCTCAGCAGAACTATCAGGCGGCAGGAGCTCAACGAGATTATCCCCAAGCAAGTTTCTAGGACCGCACATCGGCAGGTCAGTCGATGAACTTTGTTCAGCAGAGTGGTGGGCCATACTCAGCAGTAAATGCACCGATCACCTCAGCTCCTATACTGCAAGGAAACATAGAGATGTATCAGCCATTGCCACTAGCAGAAATTCAGCCCGTGCATCAGCAAAAGCAAGATTCTTCTTGGGTTGATAAAATTGCAGAGGTAATGAAAAAACATTTCAGGATTAAGCGCAAGATCAACACTTATGCTTATCGGACTCCGTATCCTCCATCATATGATTTGATTCCCCATAAAATGACACTTTTCCTAGTTAAGGACAAGGTGTTGTTCTTCACACCTCCCAAGAACTCTGTCAAGATTTCTCAGACAGTGAGAGAATTTAGTTCCATAAACTGAGAAATCATCCATGAATACTTCCATAATATCTTCGATCATGTCAGAGAAAATGGACATCATACATCTCTGGAAGGATGTGGGTTAATCACACAGCCTGAAAGGCATCCTTCTATATGCGTAGGTGCCATATGGACAAGTAAAGGTCGTCTTGCTTTGATCGTTTGGGTGAATAGGAATTTGGTGGAACCCGGAATATCCATCGAGGAAACAGAAGGAGTGTTTGGCTAGTCTCTCAAGCATCTCGTCTATGAAAGGTAAAGGGAAATGATCCTTTTTGGTGGCTTTGTTGAGTTTTTGATAATCGATACACATACGCCACCCAGTGACCGTACGCTGAGGTATTAGCTCATTTCGGTCATTCCTGACCACGGTCATACCTTCCTTCTTTGGGACAACTTGAATGGGACTAACCCATTCACTACTCGGCACCGGGAAAATAATCCTTGCATGTAAGAGTTTAAGGACTTCCTTCTTCACCATGTCTCTCATGGTGTTATTAAGCTGATGTTGTGGCTCTCTTGAGGGTATACAGTCTGGTTCGGTCGGAATTCGGTGCATACAAAGGGCTTGACTTATCCCTTGCAGTTCTTGAAGTGAATATCCGAAGGCCCATCGATGGGACTCTAGTACGGTAAGAAGTTATTGAGCCTCAACTTCTGTGAGTTTGTCACTGATAATTACTGGGGTCTCTCTGTTGCCATTAAGGAAGGCGTACTTTAGCCCAGTGTGAAGAGGTTTGAGCTCTATCAAAGAAGATTTAGGCTGCTCTGAAGTATCTAATTCTATTGGCGGTGCGGAGTCTTCTTCTTCGATGAAATCTTGCGATTCTTCCTCTAACTCTGGTTGTGCTAAGTTCTCAAAGGATAAAGAAAATTCTTCCTCTAACTCTGGTTTTGCGTCCGTGCACCGATGGAGCACCTAGACGCCTTCGTGAACCCACTGGCCACCTCACCGTCCCTTTTCCCTCCCATTTAAGCCGGCCGACCGTCGCCGTTTTCCCTTTCTCTTCCTCCTCTGCTCCCGACCGCCATCGCCGCCTGAGCTTCACCGCTAGCCCTTGTTGTTGTCGAGCTGCCTCTAGTAGCTTTGAGCAGACCACCGCGTTCTCCTTGCTCTCACGCACCTGCCCAGCCCACTCGCATTGCCTCGCGCCACCGAAATTGGCTGGCCCGCCGTCGTCTTCTTCCTCATGACCGGCAAGTAGAGCCGCCGCGTGCCGCCGCTGTCGACCATCTTCGTCATCTTCCTGCCTTCATCTTCATGCTCATCCACTCCAGGGTAAACTACTGGACACGCCTATGCTCTTGGTTTGGCTGGAGTCGCGCTGTAGCCGCAGGCCATCGAGCTCGCCGGGGCTTTGCTCTGTTTTGGCTGTCGCCGCGCGTGGCAGGGTCGCTAGGGCTCGTGTTTTGCTCTTTTAGCTTTTCCTTCATGTTCACCTGGTCACATAGGAGCTTGTGCTCGCCTCACCGCCACCAGAGATGCTCCGGTGAGCCTTGCCGCCGCAGCCGCACGTCGCCAGACCGCCCTACTCGCCGCCATCCATGCGCAACGCGTCTGCCGTCATGTTAGTGCTACCAACGTGTTCGTCTCGTTGCACTGAGCACGTAGAGCCCAAGCTCTCCACCGGGGACCTCGCCGTCGGCGAGATCGCCGCGGTCAAAATCCGGCCGCCGCGGTCAACGTCAGGAACACTATTCCTTTTCTTTTTCTATTTTCAGAAAATCTATAAATGCTATTTTCTTTAGAAAATCATAGTAATTCATGTACTATGCCAAAAATTATGAAAATTTTTGTATATACTCTTTATGATATCCTCTACCTAGGAAAAATATAATATGCCAAATTTGAGTAGCATTTTGTATAAGTTAAAATTAGCCCTTTTAATTAAAAAATGCTACTTCTATGATTTTTTTAATAAATAAAATAATTAGTTTTTATTTCTAAAATTTGTTTTGCCATCGAATTAGACCAAGATCTTTTCAAAATAAAATTTTGAGCTTAATTAGACAACTTTAGTTTTATGCCTTATTTTATGCTTTTAATTAATTAACCCTTTTAATCATGCTTAATCATTATAGGATTGTTTGACTTTGGGATTGGGTGATGACCTAGGGTTCTTAACTTTAATGACCTTTTGCACTTTAATTAATTGTTTGAGCTTATCCTAATCATGTCATTAGAGCTTAATTAATGTTGTTTTAGTGCTTAATGAACTTCATTAATAAAGTAATTAACCCTAATGAACTTAGTAAGTTTTGTTAGCTTGCAAATTTATCGTGAAGTAGAGTTGTTCTTAAATTAATTAAGTTGTTATGCTTTCATCCATGTATCATCATGCATCATGCCATGATCTCATCATACTAAAACATGCATCATTAATACGTGTAGTCGTATCGAGCGAGTGGAATGGATCGTGGTACACGATTTTTTGAAGATGTCGTCCACCAATGATGTTGAAGACATTATCATTGGTGCTGGTGTCATCCATCCATGGTGTTGGTGCCAAGTGTAATATCAATGATCCTGACAAGAACTAACCACCACTGCAACACAGGCAAGCCTTGGATGCATTTAAACCCTATCCTTGTTTTTATAAAGTTTTTATCACTTCAGTTATGAAATGTTGCATTAAGTAATAGGAGTTTAGTGAAAACCTACCAATTGCATTACCTGTCTTACTCCCATATCCTTTGTCACTTGTTATTTGAAAAATGCGTAGTAATGCTTAGCCTTGCTTAATTAGCTAGGTTTTCAAAAAGTAAAAGAATAAAAAAGATGAGTTTTGCTTCATCTGTTGGAATCATGATAATAGTTAATAAATCGAGTCCGGATGGGTAACTTGCATTGAGAAAGGAGTCCCTCTGTATTGTTTCCATCTGTTGATGCCCTAGGTCCCGTTTGTTGGTGAATTGCGTGTATCGAGACTAGATACCACATGCATGGTGTGATATACTGTGGGTTTGAGTTCCCACGTATATCGATACACTGTGGGTTAGAGTTCCCATGTGTATCATGTGGTTGATATATGGCTGAGGTTGTTATCCCGGTATATCATGTGATCTGGTATGCAGCGGAGTTAGAGTCATCGGTATATCGATGATCTAGGTCCCAGCTGGGTAAAAATGATTCGAATCGCCGTTGCTTCTCGGAGATGAAGACTCGATCTCTGTTCATCATCATAGTAACAACTTAAATGATGGTTAAGGAATAAGAATGGAGTTGGTTGATAAGTTTAAGCTAGAGCAAGACAACTTTACATTCTGTTATATCTAATGATGAGTTAAAACTTAACCCAAGAGCTTTTCTGCAAAAATTCCTTTTCCTGCGAGCCTTACCTTGTCCCACTAGCCTGCATTCCTAAGTCTTCTCTGCTCTTTTTGTCGGGTAAGTCTTGTTGAGTACTTTTGTACTTAGGTTTTGTTGAACCCCTGTTGCAGGTTCTAGTTGGTGTTTGAAACAAGATTATGTCGGTGGCCTTGATATGATCTGGTTGCCCTCTCCTGACATAGGTGCTCTACCTAAGTTGTCTTCTATAGTTCTTTTCTGCTTCCGCAATTGAAGATGAGTTTATAAAAGATAACTTATTTATAATTTGTAAATTTACATTTATCATTCTTCTGCACTCTGATTTTTATTTTGTAACAAATGTTGTAATATTGCAGCTACTCCTTTGTTGATCCTAGTATGAGTTGTCAAATGTGGTTTAATCGGGGTCCTTTGAGGGCACCCGATAGGGCTTTCTAAGATATCTAGAACACATGCATGGCTGTCAGAGATCTTTGAGATAATGAAAGGTGCATGTGGGCCACATAATTTAGGAGGTTCTGCCACATTCCCTCGGATCCATGGGCCCACAAGACAGGTGTAACCACTATAACCGAGATGATCAAGGCCGTTGGAGGAGTTAGACAGTGGATCGGACATAACATAGCGCAGCCGGGCTATGCGGCCGCACAAGGGTGTGCGGCCGCATGGGCCCACTATGCGGTCGCACAGGCCCTATACGGTCGCACAACCACCTCCACGTGGTCTCCTCCCAGCAGCTCCTGCTACCCTCCCGCCGACCTTCTTCGCCTATAAATTGATCACTCCCGCCACCAGCTTGAGGAGAGAAGAAATTGAAGACACACTTCATACACCACTTGAGGGAGGCCCTTGAAGGCTACTCTTGGTTGTGCTTAGTAGTAGTCTAGGTTAGTTTTGGGAGTTAGAGTCGAGTCGAGCTTCGCTCGGGGTTTCGAAGTCGTCTTTGGAAGTTCAGTAAAGTTCTTGGATCATTTCCTTTATTTCCTTTTGTAAGACTTAGAATTTATCTTTTATATTTCAATTCTATTAGAGTTCTTGCTTAGAGCACTTTTCTCTTGTTGTTTACTTTCTGCATTGTCTAAGGTTTAGTCATATATCGTAGAGTATATCTCAATGGGTTTATCGTCGAATCTTTGATTTAGACGATCTCTCGAATAGAGCTCCGAGAGTTTGGTGTATCGATAGGTTGTGAGCGAGGTGCTCAGGATTGATCATTATCTTGGATTGCTATTTACTAGATCCACTAACGCGAGGTAGCCCCGGTGGTGACAGCCCCGACGGCCTACGTAACCCTCCTGGTTCGGTCTAACAGTAGGTTCTTAGAGTGTAATCGCAGGTGCCCTTCTCATCCCTTTCCACCGCCTATAGGTTTGCTGACCTGAAGTTGAGATATAGACTCGATAGAAGCTAGGATAAGGCCTTTGTCGAATAGTATAGACTCTAGAATTGTTATCATAGGAACCTTTATCTCAGTCTTGTTGTCCTCCTAGACTACCTAGCTACGAAACACCTACCCTTCGTTCGTTCATTTGTATACGATCGTTCATTCAGTTATCTTGTGTGTGTTCGCTCTCCTCCAATCCAAACCAATACTTCCTATCTTTGGATTTACCCTGCTTATGTGCTCTGTACCAAGGTTGAGGTATTTCTCCAAGAATAGTGATTTACTGAAACATTAACTTTTCCGTTGCCGCTTCCTTTTGGGATAAATATAAATTGACAACCTGTGGAATACTCCTGGGTGAAGTGCTACAATAGTATATTCTGTGCGCTTGTAGAATATGGACACCGTTCGATAAAAGTGCAATAAAATTTACCATTAGCATTTCTAGCACCGTTGCTGAGAATCCATTTCTTAGTAGCGACATTAAGAAGTGTCAACAAGCACTTCTGGCGCTGTTACTGGGGAAGCAAAAGGCGAAAAGTTTTCAGTAAACATATTTCCAAGGACTTTCGCAAGGCGTTTAGCTCAAGTTCAAGCTCGAGAGCTCCATCTTCTAACTGGGATGATATGTCTATGGACAGCAGACATGTTGCCCTCACAGAGATGACACCTCTGCGGGGAACACATATTTGGTTCCATGATGATGAAGAAGGAAGTGCATCGGCCCAAGCACAAGCTCTCATTCTCACCAAGGGGCAGCACATCTTGCTCTCCTCGAGTGAGATTGCTACATTAAACAAGTTTTGGGTACGTTCTTTCAAGCATACTCACATTATTGAAGATTTTGTGCTTGTTACTTCTGAGATTTGAGATGATTTTGAGGAGGTGTTTGCCACCATGGGATGGTCCAACTTTTGGCAGCCCCATGAGTGTGGATCCCGTCTCCTCACTCTTGAATTTCTCTTGACTCTCAAAGTCAAAGATGGCGGTGTTTCTTTCTGACTTTTTAACCAACATCATCTTGCTTCTTGGTCACAATTGAGCGACTATCTTGGTTTTGATTCGGGGTTGCCAGTAGACGTCAACAACCGTCTACTAAAAGGTTTTAATAAGGGGAAGTTCTAGAAATAGATTTCTAGGCAGAGCTCGTCGTTCGTTCCAAGGACGAGTGGGATTTACAAGCCCACTCTGAGGATGTTACATAAGTGGATAGGGATCACCCTACATCCGTGGCCGGACTCTCGCCCCATCACAGTGATAGAGATGCAATATCTCTATCGAATTTGTAAAAAGATTCGTTTCTCCCTTGTGGATAGCATGGTGAACCACTGGATTTCATTTCCCGACCATCACCGTGATTGGAGCGTTACTATAACCTCCTTAGTAACACGGATTGCCTCCAGCCTTGGGTGCATCACCTCTACCACCCAGCTATCTTATATTGAGGAGCAGCGCCCTATTATGAATGCGCAATATTTTCTTCAAGGGCACCTCCTCTATTCGTATGTTGATGCTGAGGGTGACACTCATTTTGTCATGATTTATGGTGATGGTACAGAAGTCATGCTTCCTTGTGTGAAACTTCATCTGTACCACACCAACTCTTTGACTTCCCCACAAGGGAACCTGCATGTCATAGTGTTTCAGGAGATGAACCTACGACTACAAGGCGTCGCACCTCATGCTTTATAAAAAGAAAAGACCAAAAAGAGTTTCCAAGTTTCACTCCCAAAGTATAGGTTTAGATCGAGTCCGTGAAATATGGATCTTGGTTTAATTGGAGATGATGAATAGTTGCTCTATCAAGTCTTGTTTAGTGAAATGTTCATGCTTAAATAATTTCTCTTGCTAAGATGAATTGGTTAAAAATGGATGTGCCTACGTTGTCACTTAGTGGAGGCAAATGTTTAAACCAATCTTAAGTTGTTGCGAGGAGAGATATGACAAGTCTATGCTTAGTTCTCTCATGATCTAGTAAGGCTATTGTCTCGGTTGAATTTATTTTGAAATATGAAGTTCCTCGATGGTTTGAATACCTGCCAAAGCCATATACATATTTTCTATGATGAACAACCTCCACATATGCAGCTTGTTTGGCTAGTGAGTTTTGTCAAATAGTTCAACCCTTACTTAGAACCTTTTCATGCCACCATGATCAAGATTCACGTACACCCACAAATACCACATAGCGCTCATTCCTACATTGGGAATAAGCAATTCATGCCTTTCATACCATATCCATCATTCCACAAAATAAAACTCCATGTGTTTCATGACCACTCTCTCCAAGTTATCTTGTGATAATGAGCATGTGGGCTATGCAAAAAGAAAAAAGAAAAAAATAGTATGAAGAAAAATGACATGCCAATCATAGCATGATCGAAAAAATGAGAAAAAGAAAGATAGCCCCGATGCCTCATGAAATATATTCATCAAAGGAGAGAGTTGGATCATTCAAAAGGAGTTCATATTTATTTTCATCCACACACATGCACATGTTGATCAAGTGGTATGACTAGTTTCTTGTTTGGATCTTCTCTTCGACTTGACAATATATAGACAACAAGTTTGTCGGTGTTCTGACTTGGGGGCTAGGCACCAACGAGTAAATTTGTACTACATGCTCTATAATCCGGATGGTGATGCAAGAAGAACACACGATTTATCCTGGTTCGGGCAAGAGAAGGCCCTATGTCCAACGGGGGGGATGATTGTATTATCTTGCACTGAAGTGCTTGTACAGGGGGGATACAAGCGAGCGAGTGCGAATGAGGGTGTTGAGGAGTGAGGTTGAGCTAGAACTTGAGCGTTTGGGGCTCTAGAAGCTCTGATGGTCGGGCTCTTCCATACAACTAGCCTGGTGCCTCCTTTTATAGGCCAAGGAGGGGCACAGGTGTACAGAAGACCCTAAACGATGGTATAGGGGTGACGATGAAGATGCCATGGCATCATGCTCTGGAAGCGATGGCATGCCTGTAGCGACGTGCTCCATGATGACCTCTACTTCCCCGAGCTGTCATGGTGATGTCGGTGATTGACCAGTCGGTGGGAGTGGTGATGACAACGTTGGCACGCTTTAGCAGCGTGGTGAAAGACATGAGCTCCCTATGATGGGCATACGGCTTGTAGTAGACGTCGCGTCAGAGTCGCTGGGGCTCCTATAGCGCTGACCAGAGCTGAGTCAAGGGGTACCCTGGGGCCTCGAGGCCGAGCAAATAAGAACGAGCCTAGGAAATCCCAATATGGAAGCTGACTTCTACGTCTCGAGGGGGTGCTTAACGGGGCTTGGTGCTTGTATGCATCAGCGCTTCCCTGGGGATGGGCGGTAGAAGATGGGGCTTGACCCGTGTATTCGGTCATCATTACCTGCTCTATGGCCATGACGTTAGGTGGAAGCAGGTAGATGCATTAAATGATCTGAGCGTCGTATGGGAAGTAGGTGGTCGAGGGTGGAGCTGTACTCAATGGAGTGGCCGTTCGCCCGCGCAAACTTTCATCACTCGAGGGGGCGTCGTCTGCTCGAGTGGTCATCCCTGACTCGAGGGGACCCATCGAGTGTACAACATCCTGGACCGTCGAGACCCGTTTTGCGGGCCGGCCCAGTATGGCTCGTCGCCTAGGTTTGGTGTACTTTGGGATGGGGTTTACCTAAGATTATGACCGGGAATTAGGGTGAGTTAGTGTGTTGATGCCAGGGTCGATCCTCCCAGTCGAGGGTTAAGGGGAATTAGGGTGAGTTAGTGTGTTGATGCCAGGGTCAATCCTCCCAGTCGAGGGTAAAGGGTACCCCCTTATCTGGGTACCTGACAGTAGCCCCCGAGCCCCTGCACTAGTGCTGGCACTCATGTAGGGGGTCATGAGCCAAGATTGTGGTGTAGCTCGTGGTTCTCTAAAGGGTGCGCGTGAGCGTACCCTTCAGGTATAGCCCCCGAGGCCTCGGAGTAGTAGGAAAACTCCTCTGAGGGCTTTATACGTCCCTTGTCAAGGGGTGCCCATTTGATCGAGCGTAGTAGATGTACCTGAAAGGTTAAGTTGACATGAACTGGAGTCATAGTGCCTGTTTCGAGGGGTATCTCAGGCCTTTGAGCCCCCATGCATATTTGACCCTCTTTCATCGAGGGGTGCCAATCCCAGTCGAGCCCCTGGGCCTCATGTGGTCGGGGCTTTGCTGCCTTTAGCGTGTCATCCCATGAGTCCTTTTGATCGGGTGTGGGGCGAGGAGCATCGTACTACCCTCGATAGGATGAGTCTCGAAGTCCTCTGTGAGCTGTTATGGGGAAATTGAAGTGAGAACTCGTGCCCCATTCGATAGGGGTCGACTAGTGGCCCCGTTCAATGGGGCCCGATGGCTCGATGCCTCCCTTCGAGGGGACTCTGATCTAGTCCTTTTGTTTTGCCTCGGATATGTCTGAGGGGGTCTTGAGAGTTCATTCTTGAGCAGGGCCTCGTGATGGCTCCCCCTCAGTCATCCCTGACTCGGGGACTCGAGGGTGGCTGTCAAACCTGGTTCGAGGGCCAGCCTCCGCTCCCTCGAGGTTTTTACGTGGTCCGGAGCCCATTTGCCTTCTTGTAGAAGGAATCACCAGGGGATAACTTCTCCCATCCGTTGGGCATGCCTTTTTAGGCAAGGGTTGGGGCAGTGCTGTCATGGTGGACCCAGACAATGGCTAGATGCCATACAAGCAACGCGTGTGCCTATCCCAAGAATCGAGGAAGCGGTTAGGGAGGAGAAATAAATGCGGAGATTTACCTCCTTTCTTGCCGGATTCGCCCGTTGCTCCTTGGCTACCTCCTCTATAAATTCGTGGGGTAGGGTTTCTTCGTCCCCTACTTTGCCTTTACTCCATCCACCACTGCTGCTACTAGAGAGCAAATTCACCCTGCCAGTTAGTGTGAGAGGTGAAGAGAGAGGGAGGAGGGAGAGATCAAGATTGGGGATCTTCCCGATCGCCTGTCTTCCGAGGAGATCCACGTAGCTTCAATGCACCGATGAGATTCCTTGCCTCGGACCACTGGCCTCACTCTGATGTGATGCAAGGAGAGCTGGAGGGGCTGGTGATCGGTGGACTCCTCCACCCTATCGCTGATGCCAAGCGGCCGAAGTGGATGGTGCTGCCGAGGGAGCACCGGGAGCCGGACCCACCAGAGGGCTACATCGTCAACTTCACCAAGTTCGACCGAGTGGGGTTTGGGTCGCTGACAAGCTGGTTCATGCGGGCCCTGCCCCACTTCTATGGGGTCGAGTTCTAGCACTTCTCCCCCAACGCCATCTCCAACGCGGCGATCTTCGCCGCCGTCGGCGAGGGGTACTTGGGGATGCAGCCGCACTGGGAGTTGTGGCTCCATCTCTTCAAGGGCGAGCACTTCACCAAGTTTGTCTCAACGGGGAATAGGTAGTACGTCCATGCCAAGAGATGAAACATAGCACTGAAGAGGTCCAGACAGTACATCAAGACGGGCTTGACCACCAACCACGTCGGGTGGCAATCTGGGTGGTTCTACATCCGTAATGACGATAGCCTGCTGCCTCATTACATCGGGCGTGTCATCGAGGCGCACCCGGAACACTGGCTATACAGCATGGTCTAGTCACTATAGCAGAGGTTAAACCCCCTCCTCGATGTGCTGAGGACCTCGCACGAGCAGGGGCTGAATGTCGGGTTCATCGTCTCGACGTTCCACAGCCGGAGGGTTCTCCCTCTGATGGTGCGTCCACTGTGGTTGGATCAGATGGGGCCTAGGGCACCACCTGAGCAGCTCAAGAGATGTCGGTTGAGGGCTGAGGAATTGCCCCTTGAGACGATCGCCAGCCAGGTGAGAGGGGTGGTTGCCGGGGGCTTCAGGCTGATAGACATCAATCGCATGATGATGCTGCCCGACCCCGATAGCATTAACCTAGTAAGTGCCTTTTCCTACCACCCTGGAGCTTCTCCTTTTCTGTGCTTTGCTTACATAGATTCGATGTGAATTTGGACGCAGGGGAACATTGACTATAGGCCATCGCCGCCCCCGGCCCTAGAAGATGCCCCCAATCAATAGGTGAGGCGCTTCACAGCTCAACAGGGGAAAAAGAGGAAGGATTCAGAGAAGAAGAGGAGGAAGAAAAAGAACCTCAAACGTCAGGTGCTCGAGCAGCACCGGGCGAGACAGAGGCGTGAGGGGCTTCCTATCGAGGTGTCCCCCTAGAAGATGATGAGGAGGAGGAAGAGGATGATGACAACGAGGGGATGGAGGCGCGCCTCGACCCTCACTTGCCCGACCCGCCTTGAGCTAATGTGTATCCTGCGTAGGAGGACATCTTGGAGCGGCCTCAGGAAAGGAGGCCAGCTGGTACCTTGACTCATGGAGGGTTGTCCTGGCGTACGCGCGCGAGGATGCCACCGGCCACATACCATGGTCAATCCAGTGCTCTGCCACCCCAGACCTCGACCTCGACTCTAGGTCCATGGACCCAGGGTTAGATTTCCTCGGAGGAGCGGGGGGCGCCACCCCTGATACAAGATGTGCAGGCGCGGGGCCCCACTGCCTCGTCAGGCCACGGGGAGCTGAGGGCGTCATCATCAGCCCTGGACGGCTTCGGTCTCAGCAAGGGCCAAGCGCAGAGGAGGTCCTCGAGGCCTCATGGTGGCTCGAGGAGGCCTAGGAGAACACCCGTCATCCCGGTGGGGTAAGTTTTTGAATCTCGAGCTCCCCTTCTTTTTTCTGGTGGTTTGTGGAACGATAATGTGTCTCCTTCCTCGCACATCATTTTAGGCTCAAGCGCCTGGTGCAGGAGGCATCACTGTCGCCTGCCAAGAGGCTAAAGACTGACACCGCTGCCTGGATGGCGGCATCCATGTAAGCTACGGCCTCGAACCCTTTGCCGGCGGCGGTGGCCGTTTGGCTCGTAAAAGCCCGGGCTGCTCTGGCTCGAGGCAAACTGACAACGGACGCTTCTACTGTAGGGTCAAGTCCCGTGGGCCTATTGGGGGGTGGTACTACTGCTCGGGATTAGGAGCAGGTTGACGTCCTCCACTGCTGGTGGGAGGCTCGAGGCCCCTGAGGTCGGCTCGACACTGGGGTCAATGCAGGGGGTCCCGATCGCCATTGATGATGAGGTGGTCAAGCCCTTTGCTGTTGATGCGAGGGAGATGGCCGAGTGCTCTCTTGAGTCTAAGATGGCACCCCCTAAGTAGTAGTCGTGGGAACGGTGGTTGTAAGGGTTGCACGAGGTGGAGGTGTGGCGTGAGTAGGAGTGGCTGTAGAAGCAGCAAGAGGAGGAGGAGTGGCCGTAGATGCAGTACGACGATGAGGAGCCGGCATCGAACCGGTTTGAGCAGCAGCAGTAGCAGTAGCTACAGCTGCAGCAGGAGGAGACAGAGCGGTTTGCATCGAGCCAGCAGAAGCAGCGGTACCGGTAGACTGGAGCAGCAGCACAACAATAGTAGCAGCTGCAACAGCACCAGCAGAAGCAGCGGTACTGGTAGGAGCAGCAGGAAGACCGGGCGCCCTTGGACCTACCACCCCAGCACAGGATGAGCCACTAGAGGAGCTGGTGGCCCCGATCCTTCTGCAGCAGCAGGGGGAGGCCGAGGCTACCTCGAGCCAGCCGCCATGGCAACCGAGCGCGGCACCGGAGGTGTCGGTGGTCTCGATCCCACCACAGTGGTGGCTCGAAGAGATGGAGGAGGCCCTAATGCTTACTTGGGTGTCCACCACTCGGGGGTCCTCTTGTGGTCCCAGCTGGCCGCCCCCGGCATTTTTGCCATGTCGGGGCAGGGCGGCTGTGAAGCCGAGTCGTCAGGGGCTGGAGCAGAGGTCGAGCTATCGTTCCCCACCCTGGCCAAGCGAGTGGTTCGCCATGGTGGTTCGCTTGACATGGTGAACCTCATCTCATCATCGGTCTGGGAGAGGATCGAGAGAGCCCTTCCCTCTTGGGGCAAGGAGCCCCTCTTACTCTGGGACCCGCTGGAGCCTAACACCCTCGAGGTCATAATGGATAATCCGGTGGAAGTGGCGCATTGGGAGCAGGTTGAGGAGTACCGGGCATGGATGGAGCACACTCTGAAGCTGGCCATCGAGGTTGCCTCTGAGGATCTGGGCTGGGCCTTCTTGGTAAGCGTTTTCCTAAGTGCGTCTGGCTTGAGGATTTTTGTTTTTCGATGTCTGATCTCCTTCTTCTTATTTTTAGGATCTGAGGAGGTGTTCCTATGTGAAGTCCCAGTTCATCCACTCGACACAGGACAGACGGGAGCAGGTGCAGTGCTAACTTGAGGCTATTTCGGCGGAGACGGAGAAGGCGAAGGAGGACCTAGCCCTGGCCTAGGAGGAAGCGGCCCGAGCCAAGGATGGAGCAGGGAAGGCTAAGGAGGACGCTGCCATGACTCATGGGCAAGGGTCCCAGGCCAAAGATGACCTGTCCTTGGTGCTCAAGCGCATGAAGGGGCTCAAGGAAGATCTCGCTCGGGTTGGCAGTCAGCGTGACCTCCTCGACACACGGACCAAAAGGCTCGAGGAGGAGGCATCGAAGGCTAGGGAGGAGGCGGAGCGGGCGAAGGGGGACGTCATCCTTACATTTTAGCATATAGAGAAGCTCAAGGAGGAGCTCGCCAAGGCCAAGGGCGATATCGACTTGGTCTCTAGAGAGCATGATGGGCTCAACGCCATGGCTAAAGAGCAGCGGAAGCGTGCCAACGACTTGGCTTCTGAGGTTGCCGCCCTAAAGGAGACCTTCCTACAGAAGGAGAGGGCCATCGCATCTGCCAGCAAGGTGATCAAGGACCTGCAGCTGGAGAAGACAGAGGTGGCCCACGCCCTCAAGGCGGCTGAGAAGGAGCATGACGAGGCCAAGGAGGCGTACATGACCATCGACACCCATGCCACTAGTAAGTCATTCTTCCTTGGCTTTGAATACTTGCTTCTACGCTTTTTGCTGGCTGCAACTGATTTTTGCCTCAAATTCCAGGCCTCGAGACAGAGATCATCAACATTCAAGCAGCTTCTAAGGTGCTTCAGGAGGGCTTGTTCTCTGAGGCATCATTGACCGATACGCTCCACACCAAGATAAACTCAGTCTGCGATGACCTTGGGGTTGACCCCATGGACCAGGTCGAGGAGGAGGTGCATGGGACTTCTCTCATCACCCGCATGAACAACGTCAGGCACATCATGAGGGACCAGGTCTGGGATGCGCTCCACATCGGTGTGAAGCAGGCGATGGCAGTCGTCTACTCCGGCTTCACCTACGACATGGGCATTGTTTCCCTTGGCTTCGTCTCCGACCCCAATAAGACCGACACCGAGAATGAGGAGTGGCACCGGTGCTTGATTGACGTTGCTGAGGAGCCTGGTAAGCGGTTGGCGAAGCTGTTCGAGCTTGAGGTCCTTCTCCCTGACTTCGATGCTAAAGATGATGGTGAAGAAGACGGCGATGAGGGCCTGTGAGCCAAAAATGGGCAAGGAGGCCCATGTAATAGATTAGTTTTTTGTGACTCATGATATCATGGCCCTGGGGGCCTTAAAACAATTATGCATTGTATCGTGATGCTTTTGGATGTTTTAAGTTCGAGTTCCTTGTTCTTTTTGACTGAATCTTGCTTTTTTACTAAGTTTTTGATGCACGCTCTTATCCCTCGAGGGGGAGCGAGTGGGGGTACCATAGCACCGAGGCATAGGAGAGCCCCCGGCTCGACAGCCCTCGACCCTTAGGGAGTTTGAGGCATTTTCTACTTAGTTACGAAGCGCGTTTGAGACACAGAAAAAGAAAGGAACGTCGAGTTTCAAAAAATTGTTCGAGTTTTTAGGAACTTAGGGGGTTCCCCCCTGTCAGCTCCCGAGGGAGACTTGACTCTGATGAAGTAGAGTCGAGGCTACCTCATATTCATGAACAAAATTGTACTAAAATTGAAAGCACTTTTATTTATTCGTGATGCGATAGATGTACATAATGAAAAGTACAAGGCCTCGTGGCCCCTAGGGGTAAAAGCGACATAGCTGTTTGATGTTCCATGCATTGGTGAAGGTCTCACCCTTGTTGTTTGACAGCTTGTATGCCTAGGCTTCAGCACCTCAGCTACGGTGTAGGGGCCCTCCCATGGTGGAGACAGCTTGTGGCGTCCCTTGTTGCTCTGGCGCTGACGAAAAACGAAGTCGCCAACGTGGAGATCCCTCTTGCGCACTTGTTTGTCGTGGTAGCATCAGAGCTTCTGCTGGTACCTCACGGAGTTGAGGAGGGCCACGTCTCGAGCCTCCTCGAGCTGGTCAGCCACGTTTGCGATGGCCTCCTTGTTCGTCTGCTCGTTGTAGGCTTTTAGTCGAGGGGACCCGTACTCGAGGTCAGTGGGGAGGATGGCCTCGGACCCGTAGACCATGAAGATTGGGTTGAACCCCATGGCTTGACTAGGTGTCATTCCTAGGCTCCATAGGACCGAGGGAAGCTCAGCGGCCCACTTCTTCCCATGCTTCTTCAACTGATTATAGATTCTTAGCTTGAGGCCTTGCAGGATCATGCCATTGGCACGCTCGACCTGGCCGTTGGTTCGAGGATGGGCAACTACAGACCAATTTACATGGATGTGATGGTGGTCGCAGAAATCCAAGAACTTCTTGCCGATGAACTATGTGCCGTTGTCAGTGATGATGACACTGGGGACCCCAAAGTGATGGATGATGTCGGTGAAGAACAAGACCGCTTGCTCAGAGCAGATGTTGGTGATGGGCCGAGCCTTGATCCACTTGGTCAACTTGTCGACGGCCATGAGCAGATGGGTGTAGCCTCCGGTTGTCTTTTTGAGAGGCCCCACGAGATCAAGCCCCCAGACCGTGAATGGCCAAGTGATGGGGATCATCTGCAGGGCATGAGCCGGGAGGTGCATTTGCTTGGCGTAGAATTGACACCCTTTACACGAGCGAACGAGGTTGATGGCGTCAGACACGGTGGTTGGCCAGTAGAAGCCTTGTCGAAAGGCATTCTCAATGAGGGTTCTTGGGGCAGCATGGTGGCCGCATGCCCCCGAGTGTATGTCCTTGAGTAGCTTCCTTCCCTCCTCGACGGTGATGCAGCATTGAAGGACTCTGGTAGGGCTCTGTCGGTAGAGCTCTTTGTTATCACTGTAGAGAACATAGGACTTGACCCATCGAGCAATTCGGCGGTCCTCATTTTGATCATCTGGGAGCTCCCCTAGAATTAGGTAGTTGAGGAAAGGAGTGCGCCAGTCTGGCTCAGGAGCAGGTGAAGGAGGAGACCCCTCGACCTCCATGACCTCGGCCCTGGTCGAGGGGGCCTCAGTCGAGCGAGGATCGATCGTCAATGGTGTCATGTCAGCCCTCGAGCCCAACTTGATGGAGGGCTCATTGAGGTCCCTCGAGAAGACGTCTGGTGGGACGGTGCCTCAAGTGGATGCGATCTTGGCGAGCTCGTTCGCAGCCTCATTGTACCATCGAGCGATGTGGTTGAGCTCGAGGCTATGGAACTTATCTTCCAGCTTGCACACTTCTTTGCAGTAGGCCTCCATTTTGGGGTCATGGCAGCTCGAGGCCTTCATGACTTGGTTGATGATGAGTTGCGAATCGCCTCAAACATTGAGGCGATGAACCCCTAGCTCGATGGTGATACGCAGACTGTTGATGAGGGCCTCGTATTCTATGATGTTGTTGGAGGTGGCAAAATAGAGGCGGATGATGTATCTCATGTGGACTCTGAGCGGGGAGATGAAGAGCAAACCCACGCCTGCTCCTGTCTTCATGAGTGACCCGTCGAAGTACATCGTCCACAGCTCAGCTTGAATTTACACCGATGGAAGATGGGTGTCGGTCCATTTAGCGATGAAATCTGCCAATACCTGAGACTTGATGGCCTTGCACAGTGTGTAATTGAGGGCCTTGCCCATGAGCTCGACCGACCAGTTTGCGATCCTCCCCGTTGCCTCCCAGTTTTGGACTATCTCTCCGAGGGGGAAAGATGAGACCACGGTCACCGGGTGACTGAGGAAGTAGTGTTGGAGCTTACGACGTGTGAGCACAATGGCGTAGAGCAACTTCTGGATTTGTGGGTAACAGACCTTGGTCTTTGAGAGTACCTCACTGATGAAGTAAACCAGCAGCTGAACGGGTAGAGCATGCCCTTCCTTAGCCCTCTCGACGAATATGGCCGTGCTGACCACCTGGGTGGTGGCGGCAACATAGAGCAAGAGGGGCTCGGCTGGGTCAGGAGGCAAGGCCAGCCTAGGAGGTACGAGGATCAGAGGGGCGATCAGCATACCTTTGAGCTTAGCAAGGGCCTCCTCGGCCTTGATAGTCCACATGAAGTGCTCGGATTTCTTTAGAAGATGGTACAGGGGAAGCGCTTTCTCTCCTAGGCGTGAGATGAAGCGACTGAGGGCTGCGAGGCAACCCGTGACCCTCTTTACGCCCTTCAGGTCTTGAATAGGCCCCATCTTGGTGATTACCATGACCTTCTTGGGGTTGGCCTCGATTCTGTGCTGGGAGATGATGTATCCTAGAAGCATGCCTCGAGGCACGCCAAATACACATTTCTCGGGGTTGAGCTTGATGTTCTTGGCTCGGAGGCACTTGAACGCGATCTCTAGGTCGTTGATGAGGTTGTCGACTTCCTTGGACTTGACCACAATGTCATCGACATAGGCCTCAACTGTCGTACCAATGTGCCTGTCAAAAACATGGAGTATGCACCACTGATACGTTGCCCTGGCATTTCGAAGACCGAAGGGCATGGTGACGTAACACTACATGCCAAAAGGGGTGATAAAGGAAGTCGCGAGATGGTCAGACTCCTTCATTTTGATCTGATGGTAACCAGAATAAGCATCAAGGAAAGAAAGGGTCTCACATCCCATAGTAGAATCAATAATTTGATCAATACGTGGTACAGGAAATGGAACTTTAGAACATGCTTTATTCAAACTAGTGTAATCAACACACATCCTATATTTTCCATTCTTTTTCTTAACTAGTACAGGATTAGCTAACCACTCGGGATGATGCACCTTCTTGATGAATCTAGCCACCAAAAGCTTGTGAACTTCCTCCCCGATGATCTTGCGCTTCTCCTCATCAAAGCGGCGTAAGCATTGCTTCACCGGCCTAGACCCGGCCCGAATCTGCAATGCGTGCTTGACGACTTCCCTCAGCATGCCTAGCATATCCAAAGGACTCCATGCAAACATGTCGACATTCACATAGAGAAAGTTGACGAGCACTGCTTCCTATTTGTCATTGAGGGTGGTGCTGATCATTAGCGTCTTCCCTTGGGAGCTGCTGGTCAAGGAGGATGGACTTGGTGTCAACATGACGCTTGGAATTGGGAGCCTCATTGGCTAGACCCTCAAGGGTCATGGCCATCATGGTGGACTCCTTGACGGCCTCCCCATGCTCGACGCACTTGATGTCGCAGTCGTATGCGTGCTCATAGGAGGGGCCGACGGTGATGATGCCCTTAGGTCCTAGCATCTTGAGCTTGAGGTACATGTAGTTGGGGATTGCCATGAACTTGGCGTAGCTGGGTCATCCTGGTACGTGCCATGGAATATGACCACCTCAAAGGTGAGAATCTCCTTCCTGAAGTTCAAGGGAGTGCTGAAGTAGACAGGGAGGTTGATGTGGCCGACGAGCAGGGCCTTCTTTCTTGGAACGACTCCATGGAAGCCCCCAGCGCTGGGCTGAAGCTGTGACTTCTTGACTCCCAGGAGGTCGAGGGTCTCGGCGTAGATGATGTTGAGGCTGCTGCCCCCGTCCATGAGCACCTTGGTAAGATGGGTGTTGATGATGATGGGGTAGACCTAGGATTAGGGACACAATCTAGGTGGTCATCACGGTCGAACATGATGGCCACGTCGGACCAGTCGAGGTATTAGGGTGTCGCGACCGGCACGGAGAACACCTCTTGACGCTCCCGCTTGTGTTGTCAAGTAGAGAGGTAGGTTGAGGGGCCCCCGTAGATCATGAAGACATCATACACCATAGGGTAGGCTTCGTCCTTGTCGTTGCCCTTGTCCTTCTTGGGTTCCTCCATTCGGTCGTCCTTTTTGAGGCCGAGGCCCTCGAAATACTTCTTTAGCATCCGGCAGTCCTCGAGGTTGTGGTTCGCCCCTCCCTTGTGGTAAGGGCAGGGCTCCTTGAGCATCTTGTCCAAGATACCCCCCTTGGGGGGGCTTAGAGGCCTCTTGCGGTCGGTCGCAGTGACAAGATCATCGACTGCAGCCTCACGCTTGCCTTGCTGTTCTTATTCTTCTTCTTCTTGTTCCTCTTGGTGCCCTGGCGTTATGTCTCAGGGTCATCCTCCTGTATCTTCCCCTGGCAACCTCCAAAGAAAGCACCCACCACCTCCTCGTTGGCTGTGAAGTTGGTGACGACATCCATCAGCTCATTGGTGGTCTTCGGGGTGTTGCGCCCGAGCTCCCATACCAGCTCCTTGCAGGTCGTGCCGGTGACAAAGGCCGTGAAGACGTCATGGTCGGAGATGTGCGGAAGCTCGGTGTGCTTTTTGGAGAAGCGCTTGGGGAAGGCGCAGAGGGACTCCTTGGGTGTCTGCTTGATATTGTGGAGCTCCCAGGAGTTGCCGGGGTGCTCGTAGGTTCCCTTGAAGTTCCCCTCAAAGATCCTCACAAGGTTGGACCAGTTACAGATCTGGTCGAGGGGAGCCTCCTCAAGCCACCTTCAAGCGGTGTCGGAGAGAAACAAAGGAAGCTGGCGGATGATAACATTGTCATCGTGTGCCCCGCCCATCTGGCAGGCCAACCGGAAGTTGGCCAGCCACAGCTCGGGCTGGGTCTCACCGTTGTACTTGACAAAGCTCGTGGGGGGCCAGAAGGGTGTCGGTAGCGGCGTCCTCTGAATCTCCCTACTGAACACTCAAGGGCCCAGTGGCTCGGGGGACCGGTGGCGATCCTCATCGCTGTCGTAGCGCCTGCCCCTATAAGCACTGTAGCCTCGTGCCTCGGTGTCCCTGCTCTTGCGTCTGCGGCTATCGTTGATGTTGTCTTGAGCGTCTCGGGGCTCGCGGTTGTCGAGGATCGGTCCTTGACTGGAGTCATCCTCTTTGGCTGGGGTGTAGCCTCTTGGTGGACCGAGGCCTCCCTCTCACGTTGGGAGGGCTCGACTGGTCACTCCGAGGCCGCCCCTCAACTCCTCGTGGCCGAACTTTCAGCATGCTGCACGGCCGCAACCTCGAGGAGCCCCTGGGTCTAGTCCTTGTAGCGGAGGGCCTCAGGATTCGAGGGCGCAGGCATGTTGCAGAGGAGCATGGTGGCCGCGATGATGTTTTGGCTTGCACGGTTGAAGACAGGATGCACAGGCGTCCCTTTAACGATCACCCTCTAGACTTCTCGAGCCCGCCCTCGAGCTCCTCCACGCGCGTGCTCCTGCTCGAGAGTCTGCTCGAGCTTGCGCAGCTGCTCTCAATCCTCATCCATCTTGGCCACTAACTCATGGCGCCGCTGGGTGTCCTGGCCATCCTGTGGACTGTTCGGCACTCCTAGGGGTGCCTCTCGAACTGGGACAGCATCGCCACCTACTGCTGCTGCTACTGTGTCTCCATCATTGTGGGCCTTGTCGCTAGAAGTGACCGCTACCTCAACATTGAAGCACTCCAGCATGGGGTCATAGTACTCGCCGTCAGTGTCAGAGTTGGAGTCAGCCCAGTAGAAGTTGGGGGCAAGGCTATGTCGCTCTTCCCTTAGCTACCGCCGGAGCATGCCGAGGGTGTAGTGTCATGGACCCAGGGTCCCAGAGGACTCTGGGTACTTTGAGGTTGGCACGAACATTACCAAGTCCATGGTGGCACGAAAAAGGTGCCTCAGAAGGTCCTCGTACGCGCTCATGCTATTGCTTACTGAAGAGGCACATGACTTGGCGGCATTGTCGAAGCCGAACAGGAATGGTCGACGAAGCCCAAATAGCCCGTGCGGGAGCAGGTTGGGCGGCGCTGGGGTTGCACCTGCCAGGGATACCATGCCAGACCCCCTCGGCAAGCACATGGTGAAGCTGAAGTCAGGGTTGCTGAGCAGCCCTTCTAGCTTACCCTCCCTCACCAGACGCAGATCAGATAGGCCCTCAACCAGAGGGCCCGCTTCACTGATCGAGAGAGCGGTGATGATGGTGGTCGACGCTCCTCCCATGAGCATGTGGCGGCGCTTGCGCTGATCGTGCTGCCTCTTGGCCGCAGTCATGCAGCGAGAGTAGCGGGACCGACATGTCACCCAGTTGCTCTAGGGGAGCTCGGCGTCGCTGTCCTCTTGACCCCTAGGTGGGAGCAGAATCATGTCCCAGCCACGGCCAAGTGACATGAACTCCAAGCTCCCAAAGCACATCACGGTGGAGAATGGAAGTGGCTGAAGGGATCTGCCATTAGGAAAAATGGTGGGATGCGGTCCTAACACGCAGCTCCCCCTACCTGGCATGCCAACTGTCAGTATCTAACCCGGGGGCCAGGCACCAACGAGTAAATTTGTGCTGTGTGCTCCCTAATCTAGATGGTGATGCAAGAAGAACACATGATTTATCCTGGTTTGGGCAAGAGAAGGCCCTGCGTCCAGCGGGGAATGATTGTATTATCTTGCACCGAAGTGCTTGTAAAGGGGGATACAAGCGAGTGAGTGTGAATGAGGGTGTTTAGAGTGAGGTTGAGCTAGAACTTGAGCGTTTGGGGCTCTGGAAGCTCTGATGGTCATGCTTTTCCATACAACTAGCCCGATGCCTCCTTTTATAGGCCAAGGAGGGGCACGGGTGTATGGAAGACCCTAAACGATGGCGTAGGGGTGATGATGAAGATGCCATGGTGTCGTCCTCTGGAAGCAATGGCATGCCTGTAGCGACGTGCTCTAGGATGACCTCTGCTTCCCCGAGCTGTCATGGTGATGTTGGTGATAGGCTGGTCGGCGGGAGTGGTGATGATGATGCTGGCATGCTTCAGTAGCATGGTGAAAGACATGAGCTCCCTATGATGGGCATATGGCTTACAGTAGATGTCGCGTTGGAGTCACTGGGGCTCCTGTAGTGCTGACCAGAGCTGCCTAGGAGCTGAGTCGAGGGGTACTGTAACAACCCAAAAATCCGAGCTACAGAATTTTTTTTCGAAAACCCATGAGTGATGAGTGTGACATGTCATCTTCTACCCCTAACCATGCATACAACCTTAACATGTCATGCATAACATCCTATGCAATCATAGCATAATCAATGTTCAAAGTAATATCTTGATCAATGTTCCACATGTTGTTTTCCAATGTTGCAATAGCTTTACCTTCGATGTTTCATTAGTTAACATGTCATGTTGCATTTATAATGTGATTTGGTTCTTATTTGGATTTATGTGATGTTTAATAATATGGACCTACATTATTTATTTATGTAATAAATAAATATATCCTATGGGAAATATACCCAACATGGCCTATGACCTCTAAGTATACATGAAGTATTTTACAACATGCTATGCAAGTATATATATACATGTATTTGAAAAATAGAAACAGAAAAGAAGAAAGGAAAAAGAATAAAAAGAATCAAGCCTTTCGGCCCAAGTCAACCAGCCGGCCCAGCCCGCTTCTTTCTTCTCTTTTTCTTTTCCGCACCGATCGGCCCAGCCAGCCCCGGCCCGGCCTGCTCTTTCCTTTCCTCTTTTTTCTTTTCCCTCCCGGCCACAATGGCCCAGTCGGCCCAGCAAGCAGGCCGAGCAACTGGCCCAGCAAGGAGCACCTGCGCCCACGCGCGCCGAAGAAGCCAACCGTCGTCGCTGACAGGTGGGGCTGACTTGTCATACCTCCCAAGGTCCCCCACCGGCCATTGCACGTGACGTCACACGTGTCAGGCGCTGTTCCCCCACGTCGCCGCCAAGCAAGGTACCTCAGCCACTCAATTCCAACCCCCCACGAGCGCGCCACCTGGACCGATCACCTGACAGGAATACACCCACGGCGCGGGCAAATTCCTCTCGCGCGCGTGCACGCACATGCGCTGCTACCGCGGAGAGTTCGCACCACGGTAAAGCTTAGCCACACATGGCCCCCGCTAGCCTCCTCTCGCTGACTCCCTGGACCCAGCCGAGCCCCACTGGTGACCTAGAACCTCTCCCTATTCCCAACTTTGACCTCTGCTTCCGGTCATGGCGCACCACACCATGAGCGTATAGACCAAGGCCTCTGGCAGCCCTCTTGGACACTTGGCACATGCACGCGCACAGACTAGCCAGACCATAAGGACCACGGCATCAGGAGGAGGCCAGAACGGATGCCGCCATGCCTGTCACCGCGGCCATGTCTCGTCGTGGCGAAGCCACTTTGCTGGCCCATGGATGAACCTCGCACCTCTTTGACCCTGGATCTGTGATTGCCTTGGCGTGACGCATGCTGTGCACACGCTAGCCACTTGGAAGGACCCTGGAGGGCTTGAGCAGCGCAACCACATCAGCACCGGCGTTCCACGGGGCACCGCCATGGCGTGGGCACCCTACTCAGCTTTGGCCGTCTCGGGTCACGAGAACCGATCGATGAGCTCCACCCTGACTCGCTGCATCTAGCCCTTGGGTTGATGAAGCCCGAGGTCTCGCCATAGGCCCTGCCACCATGAGCGCCACGTGCTGACACCGCCACGCGATATGGTCATCGTGGCTAGGCCAAACAGTATTTTGGTGATGCGAATCGACGGTGGGAGGGTTGAATTGGACCCTGGATGGTTTCTACCCCGCTGCCGTCGTGCTCTGCCATAGCTACTCTGTCGCCATCGCGGCTGAGCCCCACCAAGCTTCTGTGGTGTCACTTTGACCCCTGCTGGTTTTCTTCGTGCCGTCGTAGAGCCGTTGTGCTCGCCGGTACAGGTCATGGAGCACCATAATGGTCGTATGAGTCGCTGTGTGCCTTAGCACCCTCGCGGTGCATGCGCAAGACGCCGTCGGCCACCATAGCCGCTGAGACTGACCTTGTTGACCTCGTCGTCATGCTGCAACTCTCCCGATTCGGTTGATGAGGCCGGAGAGGCACCAGGGCGTGGACATGCGCGTCTCGCCGTCGGCGAGCATGCCGCTCTGGTAAACGGAGCTGTGGAGGGGACGAGTTAGGAGATGGCTTGGAGAAAAACACCCAGCTCTCGTGTACCCGTGTGGCTAACCAGTGGGACCACAGAGGTGGGCCACCTTGGACCCACGGGAACCCCGGGTGTGAAACCTGGCAACTTTTACCGTGAACGTAGTCTACCTGCACCGTGAGATGGATCATGTACGTGGACTTGGTGCGCGATGGACCGCATTGTGGTCTATAGACCATGTATTGCTGGTCCACCATGGACCGAGCTGAGCTGCTGAGCCATGGACCGAGCCTGACCTAGAATCCATTTGACGACGTGGCAACACTAGAGGGTGCCATGTGGCGGGCCGAGCCCGGCCCATATCTGGCCCATCAGGCCCAATAAGGGCCCATTATGACTTGGACCGTTGACCGAGTCAATGCTGACATCAGCATCAGCATGGCCCCACCAGTCAATGATGACGTCAGCAGATGACATCATCATGGCACACCTGTTAGTTAACCGTTGACTTAGTCAACGCTGACGTCAACAGATGACGTCATCTCGGACCCACCTGTCAATGCTGATGTCAGCATGACGTCACTGCCACGTCAGCACCTGACGTGTCGCTGTTGGACTCGCGTGAGACACGTGGCCCAATCCTAGGCTGCCACATGTCAGCACCAGATAATTCGGCCCTTTTTCTTTTTCAGAATATGTTTAAATCTTTGGAAATTCATAACTAATTCATACGAGCTCAGAAAATTATGATCCAAGTATCCAAATTTTCTATAAATCGAGCTCTATCTATTTTTGAGTGCATTTGGATCTTTATTTTGGCATTTGTTCTTTGTGCTAATCTATAGGAGTCGCTCCCGTGACCCATATTTATCGATTTCAGGGTCGAGCGAGGACAAGTCTGATGACAGTGACTACCAGGAGAAGTCCGACAGTTACATTAGTGAAGGTGCCACATCCCACCCAACCTCATAGATCCCATTATGCATGTTAAATGTAGAACTGCTACTGCTTTATATTTCTGTATTATGATCTGCTCGCCTGTGATAGGATTGCATGTTAGTATATTATTGATGAGCCCTACCTTGTCGTAACCTATCACCTGCTTACCCGCTGTTATGTTAGCCACATGCCTATCTGCTATAATATTTATATATATAAATACTTCACTCGCTTACATTTTGTTGCGATGTGATGAACCCTGGGAGGGTCTGGCAGGGATGCCAGACCTAGTGTGTGTGATGGATCAGATGGGTATGCGAGCTGGTGATGATCTATCTGGGTTTGGGGTGGAACTTACAGCAGGGTGTAGGGTGAGGGTTGAGTCGATCGAGCTGGGATCTGCGATGAGCTTTTATAGCGAGTCATGCCAGGGAATGGATCTGGACATTCCCATGAGAACAGCCTGTGGCGGGCCAACTTGGATGTGGTGGAGAATCCTGGGTGGAAGCCTCTGAGGGGTGGAAACCAGGATGAGTGTGTCGTGGTAGCACGATAAAGAACAACCCTGACGAAGATATCCTGGCTTGGTCACACTTAGGACTGCTACGCTGGTATCCGGACCTTAGGAATCTCTTGCTTTCCACTCGCTCTCCAATGGGGGGGAGATGGCCAAACCACTGGATAGATCAATGCTACTACTGCTAGGCGAGTAGTGTTAGGGAGGTATATGCATGAGGTGGAGCTAACACCCTTCCCAGACGATCATGGCACCCTCTTCGGGAGCAGGTACATGACATGGCGTTCTCTTCGGGAGCGGACACATGATCTCTTCACAGTTTCAGCGATCCAGAGCTGGATAGTAAGGTGGCATCGTTCTATGGCAGTAGGCACCCGGAATCAGCCTAGGTGGTGATCAACACCGATGATGGTTATCTAGTGGATTAGTGAAACCTCTGCAGAGTGTATGGTTGATCGATCGATACATATGTCGAATCTTCGGCTATGGAACTTTCCTTAGGAGGATGCACCGGCCTAGAGAGTGGAGTGTTCTACCTTCCCCTGAGTGTGAAATCCAGTCATGAGCCTGGTTGAGGGTTGCGGGCCACTGAGGTAGGCCAAGCGGGAGTTGGCCTGTCGACATGAGTCAGAGATGGTGTTGGTGGTTGTGGGATGGTGATCAGAGTTGTAAGGATGATGGTGGATGGTGTTTGGGAATGGGAATGTATAAAACTTGGTTATGATATTTACTTATACCTATTAATGCATAGGAAACCCCAGCCTTATAGGTTCTTTTGACGTTATTCAGTTCGTGAAGAACATAAAATTCATATTCACTATTCAGTCTGTGAAGGACGTAAAGGACATATTCTTTGCTGGTACCACTAAGCATGTATGCATGATATTACCTTTATTCTCTCATTTTATGAAACTCAAATATCAGAACTATGTGCAGTTGAGGCTCAACTCCCGTTCATTTAATAATTGTTAACTTGTTTGTAGAAATAATTTATCATGAAAGCACTTTCGACAAATGTGTACTGAGTTGGCGGAGACAGTGAAATCCTTGTCTATAATGTTTTGGGTGTTGGTTGTTCTACATAAAAAACTTTCTTCGTGACTTGACAAATTTGAAAAAAGCCTTAAGCTTCTCTCAGCCCACTTCTGGATCTCTATTGTATTTGTTTATCATCCTCTTGTTGTTTATGTATTTTCTTTATTTTATTTTAAAACTTTTTATTTACTGCATTTAGGGTCTATAGACCTGGTAGCCAACATTATAAAACTTTCTCTATCCCCATCATTTCCTCACGTCTAGGTGCTAGTATCGCGTGCACAGGTGCGCAAACTTACACCCTGCGACTCTTACACCCTATGGTTGTTCCAGGGTTAGGAGATTAGTTTCGATCGAGACGATGATCCTCTCGACGAGTCGTTAGAGATGGTTGGTGTAGGGCGGGTCGAGGCGGTGGGAAGTGGGTGGCACAGTGAGGTGGCCGGTGGAAAGGTGTATGTGGAACAAGAGTGTGCGGCATGGGAAGGAAGAAGGGGCACTGATCTGTGGCTTTCTCTCAGGGCAGAAGTCTACATCTTAAAACTACTGCTAATGCACTTTAAAGAGAAAGAGTAGTGTGGGAAATGAAATGGTAGAGAGATGGGTTGGTTAGGAGCAGCCATATTCTCTTATTTATGGAAGAACTATTACACACTTTTAGCAATGGTCTTAGATATTTTGCTGAGCCACTTAACCTTAGGGACATCGCATAGCTTTGGAGTAAACTTCACCGTGTTGATGCAAAAAGGCGTTGGATCTGCAAACACACCGTGCTAATACCCAAGTTCGATATCAAGGCGTGCCAGTCGATTTGACCTGTTAATCGACAAGGATGATAAATTTGAATAAAACCCGAACGAGACGACAGCGATACGCCCGGACGTCAAAGCTCAGAGGATATTCGATAACTGTTGAACAGATCAGACAAGACGATAGCGATACGCCCGGACGTCAAAGCCTAAATCGTGCTCAGTAGACGCGGAACCTGCAAGGTCGCCGGAGATCAAGTTGATGCAGCCCGTCGATTCTTGAAAGAACTCATTGAAAAGGAAAAGGTACTGGTGACAAAGTCGTCGAAAAGTAGATTGCTTGAAAAGTAGATAAAAGTAATAGATTTGTTGTATTTAATTGATTGACCTCTTTTATATTGCCTCTCGGTACATATTTATACCCTGGTACTATGAGTCCTAAATAGACACGACAAAGTATTACCTAAACAAGTCTTATCTCTAAGGAATAAAAAAAATAATGACTCGTACCAAGGTCGGACTTAAAAGTAAACTATTAAAATATTGGTATAAATATTGCCAGTTTCCTTATCCATTGCTTACGATGAAACCTCTATCGGCACGCTCCTCATCTCTGTAGATTCTATCGGCAAAACCCATCGATAATGATTCAGCTCTGCTTTCCACCTTCTTCAGCTCTGTTTTCCATCGGCAACTATGCTTCACTCTCCATCGGCAACAGCCTCCTGCTCTCATCAGCAAGATCATATTAACCTTCATCGGCAACCATCTGTTAGCCATACTTCAAAGCAAAGTAAGCTTTAAAAGCACAACCACTCCCTTGCCGATCGGCACAGTTTTCGGCCTATATTGACACGTGTCAAAAAACGGTGTCAACACATGCCCCCCAATTTTGGAGTATAAAATACTTTATGCGTCAAAATTTCCTCCAGGTCATAATTGCCCAAACCGCTTGAACTTCTCCTCGAGAGTTGCACGCGCGGTAGTGGAAATTCTGTACCAACAGGCCCATATAATGCTTTCTCCACCGTGGCCCATTTTTCATCTGCGATCCAAACCCTAGCTTTTCTCTCTCAAGCGGCGACATCAACAGGCAATCCTTTAACGATCCTGATCGGCAGCACTCTTGACGGTAATTCTTAGCCTCCATTAGCATTCTTTGTTTTCTCCATCTTCGTTGTAGCTATGGCTATTCGCTTCGACGTCCCCAAGGTTAGTCTTCTTCTTTTACACGTCCTCTGACATTTCGTTTCTCCTTCTCTGCGTAGTTCATGACTCTTCCTTATTCCCAATCTTTAATCTCAGGAACTTTGCAATAATCTTCTCATTCCAATGCATCAGAATCACTTTATCTGCCTAGGCCCAATGGGAAATCTAGACCCAACCGACATCATAAATGCAGAAACCAATCGAATCCCCTTTAGAGCTCAGAATTTTGACTTGGGATTCTAGACTGATACCTTCCGATCCTGGCCAAAAACCACCAAGGGATGGAAAGATTGGTATTTGAGAGTTGCCAGACCAATGGAGCTATATTGGGCGGAATGCAAATTAGAACAGTGCATCAGAATATCTATTGCCGATATGGAGAGGAATGAGTCATTGTTAATTGCCGCCTCCTATTTCTGGTCGGATACCCTGAATGCCTTTATCTTCAAACATGGGCCAGCTTCTCCAACCCTTGCTGATGTGTACATGCTCACTGGCTTGGACATCTCATCTGCCGATGACAACTCACTGTTCCAGCGAAAACCTGAGCATCGGCTGACTACCAGGAACATTGGTGGCTGGACTGGTTATATCAGCGAGTATAAGAAATCTGGTTCAGTCAGTCACAGGGAGCATTCAGCTTTTTTGAATATGTGGCTTGAGAAATTTATTTTCTATGGCAGAACAGTTGGACCGACCAACATGCACCTTCCTGCAGCAGAGCTATTGGCTAGTGGCGTTAGACTCCCACTGGGCTGATACCTTCTTGGCTCAGTCTACCATCTCCTTCACCAAGTGTCACAAAGGCTACTACAAGGCAAATCCATCGGCAATCTGGGGGGCCCTTGATGGTTCATCAATATGTGGTTGAATGCCCATATGCACAAGTATTTCCACATTGATTTGTTTGCCAGCAATTCCCTCGATGTCTTCCTGAAGATTATCAACTCGGGAAATAAGAATCGGCAACGCGCCCCCCTATCAACTTTGGAGAAGCACTGGCAGTATTACCAGGGGCAGAGGCAAACAGAGTCCAGATCGGCAATCTCTTCCACAGATTCTACATCGGCATCCCTTCTGAGCTTCGGGCCTGGGTCCCGTATGTTGATGAAGCAGCAAGATTCCCTCTTTCCTTTAACCTTACCGATGAGGCTTTGAACCAGGGTGCCGACATTCTTAGTGCAATAATCACCCCTCGTGCCATCCCGATCAACATATTTGGAAGCGAAAAGAACATTAATCCCACATATGAGTTCTATTATCCATCGGTAGCAGCAAGACAACTAGCTTTTGGACAACTGCCCATCAACCTCTGTTTTGCCGATGTGATTAAACCGAGAGAGACTATTGCGAACCGTGTGGATTGGCACAAGATTGTTACTCTCCTTCCCGATGCCGATACATCTGATGTTGATCTGACCAATTGGGTACCGGCTTCCTTCGTCACCGAATCCTTCAAATTATGGTGGCAAGAATGGAAAGAGCAGCTATTCTTTGCATCTCCTCATTTTTACTGGAACCTCATTGATCCCGATCACGCCATCCCTGTCGATGCGGTAAGGGACTCTGCACTTCTTTTAACTTCCCTTTGATTCATCGGCAACTAACCCCTTTTTAATAGGTTGATGACCCAGTTCCAATATTAAGTAAGAGCGGCAAAGTCATACGGTTGCAACCGATCTCCCCGGTATCCATCATTGGCCATAAAGCTCCCTCGCTAGATGCTCCAGTGGGCCGTGGTCGTACCAAGAAGAGCACCAAATCGATCACATTTTTGGCACAGACATCTTAGGTAACCACCTCACTTTCTTCTGCAAATGTCGATTGCTATGATTTACCGATTTCACATTTCAGGGCGCGAGTTCTACACCACTAGAATCTTCATCGGTAATTCGCCCTTCATCTCCACCTGCAGCACTTTCATCGCCCCACCTTGTTGTCCTTGATGATTCTCTAGAGGTATTCTTTATTCAAACCTTAATTATTGGATTAGAATTTTTACTCATCTGTCTCTCTTGCAGCACCAAGTAATTGCATCGGCAACCGTCCCAAGTGTACCGATTCCTCGGCCATCCATTGCCGATGCCCCCCAGCCATCCGATGCCGATATCTTACAGCACAAGCGTAAGGCTTCATCGGGTGAAGAATCACAATCCAAGCGGGCAAGGCTTACACCATCTCCATCGGAGTCCTCACCTCGCCCGACATCGCCTGACATATCTGTGCAGACTTTTCCATCAGCAACTGCTCTTCCATCGGCCATTGTACCTATACAAGGATCTTCATCGGCACCGGTGTTGTAGCAGCAACCAATCGAGGTACCAACATAAGAAACGTCATCGACAATTGTACCTGAGGTTGCTTCTTCGAGCCAAAGGCGAGAGATTGCCTTGAAATAGGTAAGTTAACTCCCTTAGATAACTTTTAACACTTTGGGTTCTTCTGCTGACATCACCTTTTCCTTTTTAGGAGCAAGATTCCCCCGATAGTCTGATTTCCTTTTCTATCAGTGGGATTGTTCCCGATGATGAAGATTCTGAAGAAAGCTCTGCTCCAGCCCTTGGAATTCTATCACCTGAAACCAAGTCAAAACTGGAGATGCTATTATCCTTGCTGCAACAGGAGACCTCTTTACTGATCCAGGATTCTGATTCTGCAAGAGCAACTTTTAAAAGAATTCGAGGTCATATTCCTGCCGATATCGAGGAAGCACTCTTCCAAGCTGCACATCTGGAGAGTCGGCAGTTGCAGTATCAGAGGGCTGCCCAGCGGATTGCCGATAGAGCCACTCAGGCAAAACTCCAGGAGGACATGATGAAGCATAAGCAACTTGCCGATGAGAAGCACAAAGACATCGGTAAGCTAGAAGCCTCTTGTGCAGATCTGGAGGACAACATTGCTCAACTATCGGCAAGAAGAGAAGCCCTGCTAGCGGAGCTGAGACAGATTGAAGGAGCCTTGGACGCAGCAAATCATGAGAAGGCCCAAATGCCCGAAGCTGTCAAGACTCTTCAGCAAGAAAGGGACAACCAAGTCCTCAAGACGCTGGCGCTCAAGAAGAAGATCAAGCCAGTTGAAGACAATGCCGATGAAGATGCAAAGATACTGGAGGAAGCTGACCAAATTTGCCTGCGTGCGATATCAACGATCCATTCATTGTTGAACTTGTAAACCTCCTTTTTCATTAGTAATGTGATGTATCGGTAATTTGTAAAACTTCACATTAACGTAGTGCCGATACATTCTTTTTGAACAAGCACTTTATCTATATATTTTTTATTGACAAGTGCTAAGAATCTCATCGGCAATAGGAAGACCATGTTGATGTCTGCCGATGGACCTTCACTTTTGCGCTTCAGCCGTCATACTTGAGTTTTTGCTCCACGGGAACTTTCCTCTTTGTGCTCACGTTGCATCTTCCTCTTTTGAGTCCTCGTTAGACCTTTAGGGCACCATTGAGGAAGCTTCGTCTTCCAGACGGGTTGATAAATTTTTGCACTTGAACCTGGGCAATTTGTATTGGGATCCCTGCAGAGTACTGTTTCATCAGGGACTCCTGCATTGGTCATCTCCTCGAGCTCCTCTTGATTCATCAGCAAACAGTCAGCATGCCTACCCAATCTTTCATGCACACTGGTTCTGCCCCCCAGCCGATCATGTACTGATGCCCCTTCTCTGATCGGCTTACCGATGTATTTGCTCCGATCACCATAGCGTGGCCTTCTTTCTGCCCGATCGGTTCGATCATAACCATTGCACTCAGGGCAACTATCAATAGTAGGCAATTTAATGCCTTCTTCCCAACAATAGATGAAGAAGGGGCATCTCCAATGGTCTTTGTGCCGATGCCACGCTTCCCAACGCAACTCCACTTGCCGTTGCCGATAGCGGTTACTTGGAATTCTATACGGAGTTGGTCTAGGAGGCCTTCTTGAACTACTGCTTTCTTCAACTATCTCTTTCCCCTTCAAGTCATCGGTAGTTGCTTGATTTCTAGGATCCACCGATGCTCTCCTCTTAGCGCTTACCGATGTCAACACTTTGGTCTTGTTTACGGCCTCCACTATGTTTGCTGGGAAAGGATGTTGATCAATCTTCATCGGCCTCTGAGCTTTAGAGTTGTCAAACTTGATCCTCCCAGATTCAGTTGCCGATTGCAACTGCTGTCTGAAAACCTTGCAGTCATTGGTACTGTGCGAAGTTGCATTATAAAATTTACAGTACCTTATCTTCTTCAGCTCATCTGCCGATGGAATCACATGATTAGGTGATAGCTTGATTTGGCCCTCTTGAAGTAGCAGATCAAATATTCTATTGGCCTTTGTGACGTCAAACGTGAATTTCTCTGGCTCTTTCTGACCAAAAGGACAAGATAAAGGTTTTTTACATTTTACCCACTCAGCCAGGTCGATAGTTGGTTCTTCATCTGAATCTGATTCCTCTGCCTCTACAAAGGACACCTTCTTGTTCCAGCTCTTCCTATATTCTGGGGCTTGAGCACCTTGATCAAAGATCCTCTGCATAATATGGCTTAAGCTTTCAAACCCCTGAGAATCGTATTTGTCCCTGAGATGCGGCAATAAACCCTAAAACGCTAAACCAACTAACTGGCGGTCATCAAGCACTAGGCTGTAGCACTTGTTCTTCATGTCTCGTACCCTTTGCACAAAATTCTCTACTGATTTGTCGCTTCGCTATCTTAATTTCATCAAATCGGTAAGCTTCTTTTCATGGACACCAGCAAAGAAGTACTTATGAAATTGTTTTTTCTAGATTGGTCCAAGTAAGAATAGAGTTCGGTGGCAATGATATAAACCACACGAATGCTGATCCAGACAAAGAGGACGAGAATAAACGGATCCTCAGCTCATCCCTGTTCACTGCTTCCCCGCACTGGATGATGAATCAGTTGATGTGCTCCATCGTTGATGTATCATCTTGCCTAGAAAACTTAGTGAAATCTGGCACCTTGTACCGATTCGGGAAAGGAATTGAATCATAAGATGAAGGGTATGGAGTCCGATAAGAGTAAGTATCGATCTTGGGCTGAATCCCAAATTGTTCTTTCATCACTTCTGCAATTTTATCGGTCAAGAGTGCATCCTGATCTTGCCGATGCACTGGCTGGATCTCTACTGGAGGCATTGGCTGATATGCTTTTACATACCCCTGTGGCACTTGCCTTGGATAAATCGGCATATTCACGACACCAATCTGCGGAGTAAAGTTCATCGGCTGTTTTGCCGATGCTTGTTCCTAAAAAGTTGTCTGTGGACTATACCGTTGAGTCCCCATTGCTTGGTAGCTTGGCTGAATAGCAGATTACTGAATTGGCACTTGTCCTGACCAATTGAGATTGTAACTCATCGGCACCTGGCTTGCCGATGGCTGATAGCTTGCAGACAATTGATGCTCTTGTATAGATGGATGATAGCCAGCATAATTGCCCTGAATTGCAGGTAATCCAGACTGAGATATGAGTGGTACTACGGGCTGCTCTGCAGTGGAAGCTCTCTGTTGAACTGGTGGAGGATTAGTCAATGGATTCGCATACGATATCTGTTGCGGAGGTGCGTAGAATCCCATTGACAATGGCTGTATAGCAGGAGGTATAGTAGAATAATGCGGCGCTTGAGCCACCGGCCGAATTGGAGTAGCCGATGTCATTGGACCCTTCCCTGCTACATCATGCACTTGAGGCAGTCTAGAGTTGGCAGTAGATGGACCTGGAGGCATACCGTATCCCCACCAATTAGCAGCAGTTTGACTATGTTGACCTAAAGGACCTGACATTGCCGATGCTGATAGATCTGTGCTCAACTGAGTACTAAGCCTCTCCTGAGATATTAGATCTGATCCTATCGGTGTGGCTTCAATGACGGATGGTCCTGATATAGCTGAAAGAGTAGGCGTCTCCATACTCTCAACGGCTGGAGTTGTCGATGGAGTACTGGTAGATGCCGATCCCGGCTGATGATATGCCGGCCCGACATACCCTGGTGCTTGTCCGTCCCTTAACGTTTGCACAACAGCATTGTAGACAGTATTGGACAGCACGGTGGAGTGGTTGATCAAAGCTTGATTTAATGCAGAATTAACCATCTCTTGTAATTTACCAGGGTTAGAGTCAAAGGTTACCTGCCGAGGCAACGGCAGATCTTGCTTCTGGATGACTTCTCCTCCCCTATTCATGCTGAAGGACTTCAAGCAGAGCTGCCTATAATCCTTCAAAGCTTTTTCCATGGCTTGCCTCTGATCCTCCTTGAGATCTGATTCTGATATCTCGATGATGTTTTCTGGAGTGATATCAGTAGTATTCTTCATGATAAATCTGTTGACTTTGTCCCACCAGACGTGCCAAAAGATATGTTGATGCAAAAAGGTGTTGGATCTGCAAACACACCAGGCTAATACCCAAGTTCGATATCAAGGCGTGCCAGTCGATTTGACCTGTTAATCGATAAGGATGATAAATTTGAATAAAACCCGAACGAGACGACAGCGATACGCCCGGACGTCAAAGCTCAGAGGATATTCGATAACTGTTGAACAGATCAGACGAGACGACAGCGATACGCCCGGACGTCAAAGCCTGAATCGTGCTCGGTAGACGCGGAACCTGCAAGGTCGCCGGAGATCAAGTTGATGCAGCCCGTCGATTCTTGAAAGAACTTGTTGAAAAGGAAAAGGTACTGGTGACGAAGTCGTCGAAAAGTAGATTGCTTGAAAAGTAGATAAAAGTAATAGATTTATTGTATTTGATCGATTGACCACTTTTACATTGCCTCTCGGTATATATTTATACCCTGGTACTATAAGTCCTAAACAGACACGACAAAGTATTACCTAAACAAGTCTTATCTCTAAGGAATAAAAAAATAATGACTCGTACTAAGGTCGGACTCAAAAGTAAACTATTAAAATATTGGCATAAATATTGCCAGTTTCTTTATCCATTGCTTACGATGAAACCTCTATCGGCACGCTCCTCATCTCTATAGATTCTATCGGCAAAACCCATCGATAATGATTCAGCTCTGCTTTCCACCTTCTTCAGCTCTGTTTTCCATCGGCAACTATGCTTCACTCTCCATCGGCAACAGCCTTCTGCTCTCATCAGCAAGATCATATTAACCTTCATCGGCAACCATCTGTTAGCCATACTTCAAAGCAAAGTAAGCTTTAAAAGCACAACCACTCCCTTGCCGATCGGCACAGTTTTCGGCCTATATCAAAGTGGGAATCATAACTTCATAAGTGGTTAGATGAATTGTGGGCATGTCAAGATGATGATGCTTGAAATAGCTATGATGCGTGTATATGGATGTGTAACGGCCGGTGGATCACTGGCTGATTTGAGAAGCAGCCATGCATCGTGCCAGTTCGGTTCACATGCATTGTTAGCCTACCTACCTTAATGCTCTGAATTTGCCAGGTCGATCTAATGCCCTCCGGCTTAATACCTGTATGCATGCGGAGATCATGAGCATGCATACAACAGGCAGTTGGCGCGCGTACAAATTTGTGGTAAGGAGTTTGTTTGTTCAGTACTTAGATTAGTAGAGGGGACAATCTATTCTCACATCAATTTGCTTGGGCCTGACAAGCGGCATACTCCCTCCGTCCCACGGAATAGGAGTATGTCGTTTTAGCCTGACAGCAGATTCAGCAACCATTCAATGAACATGGACACAACAGAGCTGCTCTGGATGACAGTCTTCACGGAACAGAGGGAGTATCATGGACACATCAGAGCTGCTCCGGATGACAGTCTCCACGGGACAGAGGGAGTATCATGGATTGTTTATTTGCTCAATGATTAGCTCGCTGCCTGCCTGTCGCAATTATGTACGAGTATCTGTTTTCTCAAAAAAACTAAAAATGCATGAGTATCTGTTTTTAAGGGGGAACAAATAAAAGTAGTGCAATTGAAGCACGTTGTACATGTGCATTCCTAGTGGCAGCGATATTCTAAGGACAAAAGACAGCATGAACTGTCTATTAGTTTCGCGTCATCAGAATCTGGTTTGTCTGATTAGTCCATAATTTTTTTTAAAAGGAGTTTCCTCGGCTTTGATTAGTCCATAGTCAGAATCTGGTTTGTGTGATTAGCACCTGATGAAAATTAAACACTAATCCTGCCCCCATTGCGCCTTTTTTTGTGAAAGAGGAATAAGGCACGTTGGTTTTTCCTTAATCATTGGTCCATTATTTGCTCCACAAACCTGTGTGATTAATTAGTCCCTTTGTGCTGTGTGCCTTGGTGTTTCTGTGTTTCTATATCTGATAATGCAGAAAAATAATATGTGATACTCTCTCCGTCCCAACTCCTAATGAATATGCAATTCTCTTTTTCCAAAAAATACACGTTTGAAACTATCAATAATTATATATTAAAATATATAAATATTTATACTAAGTGATTGGTATCATCGGAAAGGTTTTGCAGTCTAATTTTTTAATAAATTTATTTTTAGACATAAATATTAATATTTTTCTTATAAATTTGGTTAAAGTTAATGTAATTTGGTTGTCATATTTTCTATAATTACAAGATCTATGGGACGGAGGAAGTATAACAAGCAAAGCAGAGGAGACCAGGCGTTCACCGCATGTGGCGACTGCGGACGGCCGAGCCCGAGCGAGCTTCCACTTCACGCCTTTTGCCCGCACGTGCAACGTGCAGGACGCAACGTGCAAGACGGTGGCAGCAGGACAGAATCAGCACTGCTCCACTGCTACACAACTGCAACCACCAGCGCCGGCGGCCGGCCGACGGCACATGCATTTTCAGAGCATTCTGGCTGCCTCACTTAACTCTACAAATGCATTGCTGTTATCCAGATTAAACTGACGCAGAGCTAGCTAGTGCGCGCCCGTACCACTTTGGCCTTAAGCCCTTGGCACATCGGGGAATGAAGACATGACTGATGCTGGTGATAAAGAAGAGGCCAGCTAATCAGTTACTCTGTTGTGTTGTCTGATCCGATCTCATCTCATATACGGTCCGGAAAGACTGATCAGAAGTTGTTGACACTTAAATTGGACCCATATTAATTAAATAGGCCCATGATAGTGTTTAGCCCAATCTAAGAAAAATATGGACAAATTAATAGTACCACATTGGTTTTCCAACGGGATAAGACCACCCCTACCCCCTATAAAATAAGGGGTATATGGCCGATTGATCCCATCCAATCAATCGACACAAAAACCAATCTATCTCCTTTTTTGCCCTAATTTCTCTCTTCAACTCTCTAGATTCTGTTCATCCCTTGATCCAGGCGACCGAGAATGGCGCCCTAGGCTTGCTGGCCGACCTAGGGTAACCCGGTGACGTCCTTGCCCTGACGGGGTCCCTCCCGGGCGAGAGCTTCACCGGTTTCTTTGCTAGTTTGCCTGAAAACTAGCCGGTTCTTCGCGCCCGAAGGTGCGTTGGTTATCCTTTGGTGTCTTCACCACGTAAGAGTGACTACCTTGCTGCGTTCTTCAATTCGTGGCGACGCGGGCGTCTAAGGCCCTCGTGGTGTGTTGGTCCGGATCACATTCGGCGTCAACATACTTTTTGGCGACTCCGCTGGGGAACGAAGGTTGCTTCGGCTCCATATTTGCAGCCGAATCTCTTTGCCCTAGCCCTAATATTCATTGATCTATCTACTTGAGATTGCCACTACCATCCAGTCGGGCCCAAAAAGACCGATTGCATCTAGTTTTGACCTCTTGTGATCTCGTTTGTTATTTAGCAACGTGCTGCACTCCTCATTGGAAAATTCAGCAAGGCGGTCAATTTCTAAATCATGGAGTACCAAGGTGAATCATCACATTATTGCTACAATTACCCCAAGGTACAACATGCAAATGCATATAATAATTCTAGTAATTATTTTGCAAGTGATATAAATTGCCATGTTGGTGTTGCTAGTGATGATACTAGATATGTTGCATCGGCTAATTCTTCTAATTATGCATATCATGATCAAGAGCCGATGCTTGCTGAAAATCCATTTAGTTTTGATTCTTCTAGCAACATTCAACATGTAAATCCTTATTCATCGGCTGTAAGTTCACAACATGTAGTTCGATCACAAGACAAGCCAATGAATGAGAGAATTGGCTGTAACAATGCTAGTTATTTTGCCAATTACTCTCAAAATTCAGCACCTTATTCCAATGCTCCTATTCATAATTCGGCTTCATATGACTTTAGCCGAATAAATAAAAATTCAGCAAGTTGTGTTAATGGTGATTCTCACAATCCGGCTTCATTTGCTATCACTAACTCTAGCCGAATGAAGGAGAATTCAACAAAGTGCAACAAAGCCATTACTTGTGATTCGGCTTCATATGCTACATTTAGCTTTAGCCGAATTGAAGACGATTTTATAAATCCAGTTGGCTCCTCTCAATGGAAGGTACCTATTTATCGCAGGCCATACCCATTAGCCATGGATTATGCTAGATCTCCTGGTGGTTGGCGGGTACCTGAATTTTATAAGTTTAGTGGTGAAGATAATAAGACTGCTTCCACGCATACTTTTACTTATCTCTTACAGTTGCGGCTAAGTTTTGCCAGTGAAGAAGACTATATGAAAATACGAAACTTTCCTTTATCCCTTACTGGCATTGCTTTTACATGGTTTACATCTTTACCTAATCATAGTGTTAATTCATGGTCTCAATTAGAAGAGTTATTCTATGAACATTTTGGTACATTTAAAAGCAGAAGGCCGATTACAGTTGAGTCATCGGCCAAAAGTAAGTTACCAAAGGAGACTCAATAGGCAAGTCTTGCTACAGAAAAGCCAGAAAGGCGCTAGAAACCAGCTAGACTTGACTTTTCAGGAGCTAAAGGGACTGTCTACTTATCTAGTGATTACTATGTCATTGGTGAAGATCAAGCTCCTGCAAATAATAAAGAAGTACTTCCTGCTTGCTCAAAGTCGGCTAAGCCGATTACTCAATCGGCTAAGCCGACTGCCTCTACAGCTGGTTATGAGTCGGCTAGGCCGACTACTCAGTCGGCTAAGCCGACTACCCCTGCTGCTTGTCGTGAATCGGCTAGGCCGACTTCCAAGTCAGCTAAGCTGATTCCACCTACTGCTAGTGTCTAAGTCGGCCTAGCCGACCTCCAGTCAGCTAAGCTGACTTCTTCGGTTCCTGCAGCTGTTGATGCATCTTTAGATGATTCAGAACCTGTTGTTGATCATTCCTTGGAGATGAAAAGCTACATCATTCAAGTCAAAGATATACATCTCTCTGATATGATCAACAAGGTACAAGATACAAATGTTTTGCTCAAATTCCAATCTGGTCAAACTATTTCAATTTCTGCATCTATTAGAGATATCCTATTAAATAGTTGTGAAAGACCAATTAGGAATAGCATTACATTTGTTGATGATAAAACAAATTCAGATTCTATCAGCCAACAGATTATTCCATATGGCAAGGCCGATAGTGCTAATCTGTCAAAGTTAAAGGTTTCTAAGAATAGTTGCAAAGTTGTGGCCGAATGGATTGATGTCAAATCTGATCCCTTCGTTTGCCTAGCTTTGAAGCCGACTCCACAAAAGAATCGGCTCAAAAAACCAAAGTACACCTTTGACTTTACTTTTTGTGATCATGTCTTTGATATCTTGCTTAAGAATAGTTTTATTAGAATCATCGATCACAATACTTTGCCATCAATTCAAAATTTAGAAGAGCTTACATATTGCAAGTGGCATAACTCCTATGATCATAATACTTGTAATTGCAATGTGTTTCGTCATGTGATCCAATCGGCCATTGATAAAGACCGATTGAGGTTTTCTGAATCTCAACAAATAGACCAATTGGATTCAATTGGTCTTGATGGCAAACAGGTTTCAAATTGGCTTGCATTAGCCGATTCACTCAAAGCTCAAGGCTCAAGTGCCCAAGAGAGAGATGTAGAGCCCTCAAGTGAAGACAAGATTGTTTTCCAAGAAGTGCAAATAGAAGATATTTCAGAGGATAGCAATGTCACAACAATTTTAGAAGACACTCGGGGCCAAGTGAAATCTCTCCAATTAGAGCCAAAGCCGATTGATCCCATTGAGCAAGGAGAATCGGCTGAGGATCCTTCTTTGGAGCAAGTCTATGAAGATGGAGAAAAGAAGAAGGATACTCACAATGCTAATGGAGGCAAAGCTCATGACAAGCAAAGGGATAGAAGACCGAAGCTTAGCTTCGAAGAGCTTCTAGCTAAATATGAGAAGATAGGTGAAGCGAATATTGCCAACTGGTCAAAGAAGGTTTAGCCAACAAAATTGCCTCCAAAGCATAAATCTCAAAGACAGACTTAGCAAGGGAATAGATCTCACGCAGGAGCAGCATATTCTCCTTTTGAGCAGCCAATTCCCATGTCTTATAGATCACAGCCCGGATACTTTTATCCTTATTCATCTTGGGGCTGGTTTGATGAAAAGGCACATGTTCCACTATATTTCAAACCACATTATGTAGAGTATGCAGCTCCAAGATATTCAAACAAACCATCATCTTATAATGCCCGTTTTGATCAAAATCGGTCTAGAGCTCAGCCAAAGAAGAAAGTGGTAAAACAAGTTTACCGTGTGAAGTATGATGGCCGAAAGAAGAAAAGTTCAGATCTGAATGCAACTATACAAATGCCGATTACATTGCTGAAAAATCAGGCTATTGATGACAAAAGGACAGGAATATCATCTATTAATGTTGTAGGTACCAAATCTGAACAAAAGAAGAGAAAAGTGTCTAAAGTCAAGAAAGAATTGCTGCTGTCCAAAACTAAAACAAAACCGATATGCTCAATCGGTTTACCAAAGTGGCAAGAGAAGAAGTTGCAAAAGCTTAGTGCAGAGAAGCTGAGAGAAAGAGGCTTAGCTTGGGTTCCTAAAGGAGGAATTCAAGCTCAAAAGGATGATGCTCAAACAAGTGGTGCAACAAAGAAGAAAGAAAGAATAAAATTTAAGAAACAATTGCCAAGTTGGAGGTTTGCACCAAATCATCAAAATCTTTGGTCTTTGCATCATCCGTCTTCTCTGTCTATGCATATGTGGAATTCATCTCATGGTATGTATATTCAACCCTCAGCTCCTTATTTTGATCCTTAGTGGGGATCTTTATGTTATGGAGGGTTGCTAGATTATTATGCTTACCAATGATCAATAGCCAAAATATCTATTTCGGCTATGCATATTCATGTGGATGAATTCATATGGCTGATGATCTGTTATCGCCCTTAGCGTGTAACATAGCCGATGAATGATTACAACCATCGTGCTATGAGAGAACCAGCTGCATGTTCAAGAAAAGCAGAGCTGACTCACCAGTCAGTTAAGCCGATTCACCAGTCGGCTAGGCCAACTCTCAATTCAGCTAGGCCGACTCACAAGTCAGCTAAGCTGACTCACACTGCTTGCTACCTTGGCTGACTTCAAGTCGGCTAAGCCAACTCCATAGTCGGCTAGGCCAACTTTCTCTTGTCCAGGGTGCCTGTGGGGTGTATCCAGTTGGTGTGGCCTCATTGGGGTCACCAATATTGATGCTGGGGAGATTTCTAGAAAATAAGATGACTTTACACCTCAGAGTGCTATTGTCCAAAAGCCTTGTCTAGATAGACTCATCAATCTATGTCATGGTTGATGCCTCTTTTGCTTGGGGGGCATGATGATATGATCTGCTTATCAAAGATACCTTGATGAGGCTTTGTTATTATGTCTCTTGAGCCGATCGATGATCGGCTCCATATCATCATGCAATGTAAATTTTTTGGGCAAAAGACATGATTTAGAAACCGATTACAAATTCAGTTAATCGAGCTTCTCATGGATTCTCTATCAACACCACCAACTCTTCATGCATCTAGGAGAGGAGCCATTCACTTTATATATTATTGTTGAAGAAGCTGCAATGGTGTTGCATTGATTCAAGAAGACAAAAGAAAAGGATATTTCATCATTGATTGGTGTCTTCTTGATCCCAAGACAAGGCAAGTAGACATATGCCTTTGCTGAATATGGCTTGACTTTTTGAACCATTGAGAGCATTTAAAAGTCAAGTCATTGCTGATTTTGTTGTCGAGCAAGGCATTAATTTAGGATATAAGATCAATTGCTTGTTTGCTATCCATGGAGATTTTATTTCAATTAATCGGCTTGCAAGAAGGCCAAGGCGTTGGTATGATCATCGTTTCTCATAATGGTGCATTATTTGAGACATCAGCAGATTAGAACTATATTTGCTCCAATATCCAAACCAAATAGGAAATCTTTTATTCGGATTGAGAATATTGAACTCCATGCAGGTAAAACATGTTAAGGCCAATGGTGATATATTGTTGATGGTGTAGCAAGTGGATAGCAAGATTCAACAATTAAAAGATGTCACCATTTGATATTCATCATGATATTTACCTCGACATTAATGTATTTGTCAAGTTTTGAATTTGGCATATTTCAAGACATGAAAATCAGATGGCCAACATGTTAGCTCAACAAGCAACGGGCTTTGACGTTAGTGGGCGTAATTTTCATATTCAAGAAAAGCCGATGCATCAAGATGATTATTTTTTCTGTGCGGGCATGGATAAACCGGCCTGGCCGACTGCTGTAGTCGGCCTAGCCGGCCATCAGACAGCTAAGCCGGGTCTGCTGACTGGTGTTCCCAGTCGGCTAAGTCGATTGCCGCAGTTGACCTAGCCGGCCCTGTTGAATGGGCAGCCCAGTCAGCTAAGCCAATAGTGACAGTCGACCTAGCCGACTCCCCTGTAGGTGCTACTGTTGATTCACCTAACAGTGCTCTAAATCGGTCTAGTTTAGATTCTGGTAATTCTAACACCGATTTGGAGGATTGGAGGACTCCCTTAATTAAATATTTGCAGGATCCTAGTGCTAAAGTTGATAAGAGCATGCGAAGAAGTGTGTATATTATTCGACATGACGAGCTCTATCGAAGGACTGCTGATGATTTATTGCTCAAGTGCCTAGGATCTGATGATACAAGGGTGGCAATTGGAGAAGTCCATGAAGGGATTTGTGGTACGCATCAATCGGCCCCGAAGATGAAGTGGTTGCTAAGGAGGGCTGGTTTCTATTGGCCCACTATGATGGCCGATTGTTTTCGTTACTACAAAGGATGTGATGAGTGCCAACGGTTTGGTAATATTCAGATGGTGCCTGCTGCAGAACTCCATCTTATTATGAAGTCATGGCCATTTAGAGGTTGGGGGCTAGATTTCATTGGTCAAATTCATCCCTCGTCTTCAAAGGGGCATCAATTCATTCTGGTTGCCACTGATTATTTCACTAAGTGGTGTGAAGCGATTCCTTTGAAGAATATCAGTCATAAGGAGGTTGTTGAGTTCATCACTCATAGATTCGGCATTCCTCAGTCATTAACTACAGATCAAGGGACTTCCTTTATGTCCAAAGAAGTTAAGAAGTTTGCCGAATCCCACAAGATCAAGTTGGTCAACTCATCTCCATACTATGCTCAAGCTAATGGCCTAGCTGAAGCTAGTAACAAGACTCTAATCAAGCTCATCAAGAAGAAGATAGAGGAACAACCAAGAAGATGGCATGAAACTTTGTCAGAAGCTTTGTGGGTGTATCGCACATCAAAGCATGGTGCTACGAAAGTGACTGCTTTTGAGCTAGTCTATGGTCAAGAAGCCATGTTGCCTGTCGAAGTGAACTTGAGTGCATACAGATTTGCTAAACAAAATGATTTATCTCCTGTTATGTACCATGATCTAATGATGGACAATGTGGATGAAGTAACAGATAAAAGGTTGCAAGCTCTCAAGGAGATTGAAAAGGACAAAGTCCGTGTTGCAAGGGCTTATAACAAGAAGGTTCGAAGCAAGTCGTTTCAAGTGGGAGATCTAGTTTGGCAAACTATACTTCCTATTGGATCGAAGAGCGGCGAATTTGGCAAATGGTCGCCCAATTGGAAGGGCCCTTTTAGAGTGGTTAGAGTCATCTTCGGGAACTCATACTTGCTGGAAACACTGAAAGGTGAACCTCTCCCGAAGGCAATCAACGGAAGGTATCTCAAAAAATACTTTTCAAGTGTTTGGCAAGATGCCTAAGTGCTGTACCAAGCAATGGCCGATACATGTATCGCCCTTAGCATAAAAATGGCCGATGTATACATCGCCCTTAGTCCCTAACCAGCCGTTGTGATGGGTATCGCTGCTGGTTTGTTATCTTTTGACAGGTGTTTTCAGGTTCAATGCATCATTCACCTGAAAACAGGGGGGCATATGTTGACACTCAAATTGGGCCCATGTTAATTAAATAGGCCAATAATAGTGTTTAACCCAATCTAAGAAAAACATGGATAAATTAATAGTACCATATTAGTTTTCCAACGGGATAAGACCACCCCTACCCCCTATAAAATAAGGGGTACATGGCCGATTGATGTCATCCAATCAATCGACACAAAAACCAATCTATCTCCTATTTTGCCCTAATTTCTCTCTTCAACCCTCTAGATGCTATTCATCCCTTGATCCAGGCGACCGAGGATGGCGCCCTAGGCTTGCTGGCCAACCTAGGGCAACCCGACGACATCCTTTCCCTGACGGGGTCTCTCCCGGGTGAGAGCTTCACCGGTTTCTTTGCTAGTTTGCCTGAAAACTAGCCGGTTCTTCGCCCCGAAGACGCGTTGGTTATCCTTTGGTGGTTTGCATAGAAACCTCTCCGTTCTTCACCGCGTAAGAGTGACTACCTTGCTGCGTTCTTCGATTCGTGGCGACGCGGACATCTAAGACCCTCGTGGATCACATTCGGCGTCAACAGAAGTGCAGAGAGACGAGTTGGAGTTGGACCAGGCCGAGGCCAGCCTACCAGAAAAGCGGCCGCTGAATGCCTGAGGCCCTGAATCCAAACATGCCGGCAAGGCATGGGTTCAGCAGTTCCTGCACTCTACAGTTGCGATGCAACCCTGGCAACGAAGCAGACGTCATGTGAGGAGCGAGCGAATTAGCGAGGCATGCACGCAGGCACGCAGTAGCACTAGTAGGCCCGCCCCTTTGCCTCCAGCAATCAGTGCCAAAAGTGCAAATCAGTTCTTGCCTCGGCTTTTCCTTTAGCCATTGCCCCCACAAAGGAACAAGGAACCACCCATCATTGCCGTCGTCGCTTTTAACCCCATCCTCTACAATTCTCAGTTATGCACTGCCATTCATCTCGATTGCAGTCTCGGAGCTCGAGGGTGGATCGTGGCGTGGACGGCATTGGCGTAAGATCAATGATGCATCATTTGGAAAACTAACGAGAATGGAAGGCTTTGGTGCAGGTACAGGCATGTGTAGTGTAGCTACGGACACTGGATGGTCCCGACTGAAACTGATGACTGATCCTTTGACTCAAGGCTCAAGGGGCTTCACCAGGAAGCTTCCATGCATTCTCTTTTCGTTTTGCAAGAGAAGAAAAAACAAACAAAAGAGCAGTTCGTTATGGCAAACCAAAGCGTCTCTTCGTTTAGTCTTTTTCTTCCAAAGGTTTCAGAGATTCAGTCTGTTCATTTCATCTTTCGGTCTTTGCACTTTCGCTCTAGCTACCACAGAGTAGTCGTCTACATATGTTATATGTAGTATCTATTTCTATATCTTGGAACCCAACATCATCCGTTCTCGTCTGAATGGTGCTAGCTAGCACAAGAGTACAAGACTGGCTGCTCTTTGTTTCAAAAAAAAAAAAAGATTGGCTGCTCTTTATTAGTGCTCGCACGTAGCAGCCTGAACCTCAATGTGCAGCTTCTCCGATGAGAGAGAGAGAGGAATGGGTAAAAGGGCTTGCTTGGAGCTTTGGGTCATGCAATGATTCAGGCTCATGCAGGCGAATCATGATCCACCTTCATTTCCATCCGCACGCCACGGCGTTCTAAGACAGATCGGGATAATCTTTGGTTAGCGGTCACAAGCAAAAAAGGGTACCTGATGACTGCAGCTTTGAGTTGAGTTTCTGAGTCTCCGTCTGACCAGCCTTTGTTGCTCAAACCTGTTCACGTACTTAAGCTGAAAGTCCGGCACTGACGGAATTCATTTTTCGTTTCTTGGATTGGATGGATGGATTTTTTTTTGGGGGGGGGGGGGGGGGGGGGGGCGGAAGGGAGGGTTTTTGTTTTTTTGAGAATTGGGAAGGGAGGTACAGTTAGTTTTTTCTATGTTAGTATGTGAAAAGATAAAGAAAAAAAGGGCCCAGCCCCCATGTGACCAGGTAGGGCTGTCTATTCATGGGCTACCGAACTGAAATTATTGGGCAGAATCTACATACGGACCTAAGGGAATTGTCATCAAGCGTTGGTGATCCGACGGCGCAACAGATATAAATTCTGCCTCAACCCATATACACGATCTCACGGCCCACATTTAGAAAGTGACGGAGTCCTTCAGGCGTAGGCCCACGTAGGCTCAAGGCATGGCAGCGGCGCAATCTCGGCGCCTACTGGCTTGTGCGGCGGCGGCGGCAGGGCGCTGGCCTGCTGGGACGGCGGCGGGGCGATGGCCTGCTGGGACGCCATCGCCACGTCATTTTCAAGTATGAAGGGGTTTGGTTCTGGGGGTTCAGGGTTAGGGATCTACGGCGGGGTCGTGGAGGCGACGGCGGTGGCGGGCGGTGGTGGCCATCGCCCGTAGAGACGGCGGTACCTCACGGCGCTGTCCACAAGCTTCTCTTTCTTTAGCAGTCCTTTTGATCTATCTCAACATGTTTTTTTCTCAATTCTGGGATGCTTGAATGTTTGTAGTCCTTTCGGTACCTAATTGGATGCTAATTTTCTCTATAAAAGCTCCATGCTATGTATGACTATTTGATGCAAAGGATCTAGAATGGTTTGGTTCCACAAGGTGAAAGCTATAAGCCCCATATGGCTAAGATTGATGGTGGGTATCTAACTCTAACCTGCTCAACTCAACAATAGCATTGGTTTGTATATAAGTTTTTGCAGGACGTCACATTGCAGCAACTACTGATCCAACATATGCTAAACCCGCATCTTTGCTTGGGACGAGCAAAGGTCCAGTGTGGGGGAGCTTGTTGATGGCTCTTAAATGCACATTTTTATCATCAACAAGACATGCTTTTTACGGGAAATTCCATTTAGAAGATAGGGATTTGGTTTATAACTAATGAAATTCCACTTGTACATGAGTTTTATTTGAATGCAGGAAAAAACGTCAAAAACACGTACAAAATGATATGGACATGGCATGGAACAAACATGGATAGCAGCAGGCCCAGGTGCCAGGGCGCCCACCCTGGATCAGGGCGCCCACCCTGGACCAGGGCGCCCACCCTGGGAAATTGGTCCACCACGTCACCGATCCACGACTTCAACTTGTCACGACTCTCAGACCGTCCATCTAAGTCAGTTTTGATCAAGTGGTGACCAAAACAAGTGACTTGGATCCTTGGGGCCACCGTCATCCACTTGGAGTACCAAAGTCGATCCAAAACTGACTCAAAACTGACCTTCGCTGCATGCAACTGACTTGGGAGAGTGATCAAGCACCACTGGATGAAAGGTCAGTGGAAATCGACGATACCCCCAGGGTGCCCACCCTGGTCCAGGGCAGCCACCCTGGTGTAGGGCACCCACCTTGGGTCCAGGGCGCCCACCCCCGTGGTCACAGCTACCGACCTCTAGAGCACTATAAATGTGTCCCTCATCCTTCATTTGTAACATACACCATGAATATCAAATACTTCTTCCATTAGATTAGTCATTCTCCACATGAGAGTAGTAGTTCAATGACTCTCCTAGTGAGAAGTAGAAGATAGAAAGAGAGAGGGAAGAGAAGCTTGGAGAGGAGCTGGGCATGTCGGCGACCTCTCCTCTTGTAGCTCGGTGGAGTCAACTCTTCTTCAAGTAATAAAGTCTGACTTCTTCTTCTATCGTGTGGTAACTTTGTTCTATTGCATTACTTAAGTATTACTTTACTTTATTGTTCTTTACTTGTTTCACAGCCCGGTTAAGGTGCTCTAGTTCTAGGATTCGAATTAGAGTAGTTAAGTTTATAGATTAAGCGAGGTGCTTAAGCTATAGCTTGCCTGTGAATGCTCCTAAATCTCCGGAGGTGGTAGCAATAGGTGGTGACAGCCCTATTTGCCTGTGCAGTGCACCACGATAGGTTTAGCTTGAGTAGAGGTTTAGGTGCTTACTGTCAGAGCCATTTGCTATGGTGAGTTCCGAGGGAGTACGCTCATAGTAATTAACTTTAGTAAGGTCTTATTTAGTATTGCCTTAGTCAGAGAACCCACACATACTCTCTCTACCCTTTAATCATATATACTTGGATACACGTAGTTCTTCACTAGTTCACTTCACGTTCCCTGTGGAAATTCGATACCTTGGACTACTCCTTGGTGAAAACTACATTGACATCCGTGCGCTTGCAGATTTATCTGGGTGCTATATCCAGTGTCAACACGGGCAAGGGGGAATTCGACCCGCGGAGTTAGGGTGGAGAGATAAAATGGTGTTAGGGCCAAGGAAGGGCCTTGGCATCGAAGCTATGGTACGGTTGCGGCCTTGATGGCAACGGGGACCGCCGTGCTGATTTTTCGGCGTATCGTAAGAGACGGGGAATTTTAGGTCTGGAGACATGCTCCGCGAGGCGGGCAATGGGGAATTCGACCCAGGAAGTTAGGGTGGAGAGATAGGATGGTGTCAGGGCCAAGGAAGGGCCTTGGCATCAAAGCTATGGTGTGGTTGCGGCCTTGATGGCAATAGGGACTGCCGTACTGATTTTTCGGCGAATCATAAGAGACAGGGAAGTTTGGGTCCAGGAGACAAGCTCCGCGAGGTGGACAAGAGGGAATTTGACCTGGGGAGTTAGGGTGGAGAGATAAGGCGATGTCAGGGCCAAGGAAGGACCTTGGCATCAAAACTATGGTGCAGTTGCGGCCTTGACGGCAACGGGGACTGCCGTGCTAATTTTTTGGCGGATCGTAAGAGACGGGGAAGTTTGGGTCCGAGAGACATGCTCTACGAGGCGGGTAAGGGGGAATTTGACCCAGGGAGTTAGGGTGGAGAGATAAGATGGTTTCAGGGCTGAGGAAGGGCCTTGGCATCGAAGCCATGGTGCCGTTGCGGCCTTGACGGCAACGGGGACCGCCGTGCTGATTTTTGGCGGATCGTAAGAGACGGGGAAGTTTGCGTCCGAGAGACATGCTCGGCGAGGCGGGCAAGGGGGAATTTTACCTGGGGAGCTAGGGTGGAGAGATAAGATGGTTTTAGGGCCAATAAAGGGCCTTGGCATTGAAGCTATGGTGCGGTTGCGGCCTTGACAGCAACGGGGACCGCCGTGCTAATTTTTTGGCGGATCGTAAGAGACGAGGAAGTTTGGGTCTAGGAGACATACTTCGCAAGGCTGGCAAGGGGGAAATTTAACCCAAGGAGTTAAGGTGGAGAGATAAGATGGTGTCAGGTCTGAGGAAGGGCCTTGGCATTGAAGCTCTGGTGCGGTTGTGGCATTGACGACAACGGGGACCGCCGTGCTAATTTTTCAACGGATCATAAGAGACAGGGAAGTTTGGGTCCGGGAGACATGCTCTGTGAGGCGGGTAAGGGGGGAATTTAACCTGGAGAGTTAGGGTGGAGAGATAAGATGGTGTCTGTGCTGAGGAAGGGCTTTAGCATCAAAGATGGTGCTGTTGCGGCCTTGACGGCAACAGGGACCGCCGTGCTGATTTTTTGGCGGATCGTAAGAGACGGGGAAGTTTGGGTCTACGAGACATGCTCCACAAGGCGGACAATGGAGGAATTTGAGTCGAGGAGTTAGGGTGGAGAGATAAGATGGTGTCAGGGCCAAGGAAGGGCCTTGGCATTGAATCTATGTTGTGGTTGAGGCCTTGACGGCAACAGGGACCGCCGTGCCGATTTTTCAGCGGATCGTAAGAGACGGGGAAGTTTGAGTTCGGGAGACATGCTCTGCTAGGCGGGCAAGGGGGAATTCAACTCAAGGAGTAAGGGTGGAGAGATAAGATGGTGTCAGGACCAAGGAAGGTCCTTGGCATCAAAGCTATGGTGCGGTTGCGGCCTTGACGGCAATGGGGACCGCCGTGCTGATTTTTTGGTGGATCATAAGAGACGGGGAAGTTTGGGTCCGAGAGACATGCTCCACGAGGCGGGCAAGGGGGAATTTGACTCAGGGAGTTAGGGTGGAGAGATAAGATGGTGTTAGTGCCAAGAAAGGGCCTTGGAATCAAAGCTATGGTGCGGTTGCGGCCTTGATGGCAGCGGGGACCACCGTGCTGATTTTTTGGCGGATCGTAAGAGACGGGGAAGTTTGGATCTACGAGACATGCTCCACAAGGCGGACAATGAAGGAATTTGACTCGAGGATTTAGGGTGGAGAGATAAGATGGTGTCAGGGCCAAGGAAGGGCCTTGGCATTGAATCTATGTTGTGGTTGAGGCCTTGACGGCAACAGGGACCGCCGTGCCGATTTTTCAGCGGATCATAAGAGACGGGGGAGTTTGGGTCCGAGAGACATGCTCCACAAGGCGGGCAAGGGGGAAATTCAACTCAAGGAGTTAGGGTGGAGAGATAAGATGGTGTCAGGGTAGAGGAAGGGCCTTGGCATCGAAGCTATGGTGCGGTTGCGGCCTTGACGGCACTGGGGACCGCCGTGCTATTTTTCGGCGGATCATAAGAGACAGGGAAGTTTGGGTCCCGGAGACATACTCCGCGAGGGCGGACAATGGGTTAATTGGACCCGAGGAGTTAGGGTGGAGAGATAAGATGTTGTAAGGGCTGAGGAAGGTCCTTGTCATCAAAGCTATGTTGCAGTTGCGGACTTGACGGCAACAAGAACCGCCGTGCTGATTTTTCAGCGGATCATAAGACACGGGGAAGTTTGAGTCCGGGAGACATGCTCTGTGAGGTGGGTAAGGGGGAATTCAACCCAGGGAGTTAGGGTGGAGAGATAAGATGGTGTCATAGACTAGGAATGGCCTTGGCATCAAAGCTATGGTGCGGTGCGGCCTTGATGGCAACGGGGACCGCTGTGCTGATTTATCGGTGGATCGTAAGAGACGAGGAAGTTTGGGTTCAGGAGACATGCTCCGTGAGGCAGGCAAGGGGGAATTTGACCTGGGAAGTTAGGGTGGAGAGATAAGATGGTGTCAGGGCCAAGGAATGGCCTTGGCATCAAAGCTATGGTGCGGTTGCGGCCTTGATGGCAACGGCGACCGCTGTGCTGATTTTTCGGCGGATCATAAGAGACGAGGAAGTTTGGGTCCAGGAGACATGCTCCGTGATGCAGACAAGGGGGAATTCAACCTGGGAAGTTAGGGTGGAGAGATAAGATGGTGTCAGGGCTGAGGAATGGCCTTGGCATCAAAGCTATGGTGGCGTTGCGGCCTTGATGGCAACGGGGATCATTGTGTTGATTTTTCGGCTGATCGTAAGGGACAGGGAAGTTTGGGTCCGCGAGACATGCACCACGTGGTAGGCAAGGGGGAATTTAACCTGGATAGTTAGGGTGGAGATATAAGATGGTGTCAGGGCTGAGGAAGGGCCTTAGCATCAAAGCTATGGTGCTGTTGTGTCCTTAACGGCAACAGGGACCGCCGTGCTGATTTTTCGGTGGATCGTAAGAGATGGGGAAGTTTGGGTCCGAGAGACATGCTCCGCAAGGTGGACAGTGGGGTAATTTGACCCAAGGAGTTAGGGTGGAGAGATAAGATGGTGTTACTACTGAGGAAGGTCCTTGGAATTAAAGCTATGGTTCGGTTACGGCCTTGACGGCAACGGGGACCGCTGTGCGGATTTTTCGGCGCATCATAAGAGATGGGGAAATTTGGGGCTGGGAGACATGCTCTGCGAGGTGGGAAAGGGGGGAATTTGACCTCAGGAGTTAGGGTGGAGAGATTAGATGGTGTCAAGGCTGAGGAAGGGCCTTGGTATCGAAGCTATGGTTCGGTTACAACCTTGACAGCAACATGACCTCCGTGTTGATTTTTTGGCGGATCGTAAGAGACGGGGAAGTTTGGGTCCAGGAGACATGCTTCACGAGGCGGGCAAGGGGAGAATTCAACCCAAGGAGTTCGGGTGGAGAGATAAGATGGTGTCAGTGCTGAGTAAGGGCCTTGGCATCAAAGCTATGGTGCGGTTGCAGCCTTGATGGCAGCGGGGACCGCCGTGCTGATTTTTCGGCGGATCATAAGAGATGGGGAAGTTTGGGTCCAGGAGACATGCTCCATGAGGCGGGCAAGGGGGAAATTCAACCATAGGAGTTAGGGTGGAGAGATAAGATGGTGTCGGGGCTGAGAAATGGCCTTGGCATCGAAGCTATGGTCTGGTTGCAGCCTTGACGGTAATGGGGATCGCCGTGCTGATTTTTCGACGGATCATTAGAGACAGGGAATTTCAGGTCTGGGAGACATGCTCCGCAAGGCGGGCAAGGGGGAATATGACCCAGGGAGTTAGGGTGGAGAGATAAGATGGTGTCAGGGCCAAGGAAGGGCCTTGGCATCAAAGCTATGGTGCGGTTGCGGCCTTGATGGCAACGGGGATCGCTGTGATGATTTTTCGACGGATCGTAAGAGATAGGAAAGTTTAGGTCCGCGAGACATGCTCCACATGATGGGCAAGGAGGAAATTTAACCTGGAGAGTTAGGGTGGAGATATAAGATAGTGTCAGGGCTAAGGAAGGGCCTTAGCATCGAAGCTATGGTGTTGTTGCGTCCTTAACGGCAACAGGGACCGTCGTGCTCATTTTTCTACGGATCATAAGAGACGGGGAAGTTTGGGTCTGAGAGACATGCTCTGCAAGGTGAACAATGGGGGAATTTGACCTGAGGAGTTAGGATGGGGAGATAAGATGCTGTCAGGGCTAAAGAAGGGCCTTGGCATCGAAGCTATGTTGCGGTTGCGGCCTTGATGGCAACAGGGACCGTTGTGCTGATTTTTCAGCGAATCGTAACAGACGGGGATGTTTGGGTCTGGGAGACATGCTCTGTGAGGTGGGCAATGGGGGAATTCAACTCAAGGAGTTAGGGTGGAGAGATAAGATGGTGTCAGGGCCAAGGAAGGGCCTTGGCATCAAAGCTATGGTGCGGTTGCGGCCTTGACATGCTCCGCAAGGCAGGCAAGGGGGAATTCAACCTAGGGAGTTAGGGTGGAGAGATAAGATGGTGTCAAGGAGGAGGAATGGCCTTGGCATTAATGCTATTATGCGGTTGCGGCCTTGATGGCAACAGGGACCGCTCTGCTAATTTTTCGGTGGGTTGTAAGAGATGAGGAAGTTTGGGTCCAGGAGACTTGCTCTGCGAGGCGGGCAAGGGGGGAATTCGGCCCAAGAAGTTAGGGTGGAGAGATAAGATGGTGTCAGGGCTGAGGAATGGCCTTGGCCTCAAAGCTAAGGTGCAGTTGCGGCCTTGATGGCAACGGGGAGCGTTGTGCTGATTTCTCGGCGGATCTTAAGAGACAGGAAAGTTTGGGTCTGGGAGACATGCTCTGCAAGTTGGGCAAGGGGAATTCAACCTAGTGAGTTAGGGTGGAGAGATAAGATGGTGTCAACACTGAGGAATGGCCTTGGCATCAAAGCTATGGTTCGGTTGCGGCCTTGATGGCAACGGGGACCGCTCTTCTAATTTTTTGGTGGATCATAAGAGACGAGGAAGTTTGGGTCCGAGAGACTTGATCCGCGAGGCGAGCAAGGGGGAATTCGACCCGAGGAGTTAGGGTGGTGAGATATGATGGTGTCAGGGCCAAGGAAGAGCCTTGGCATCAAAGCTATGGTGCAGTTGCGGCCTTGACGGCAACGGGGACCGCCGTAGTGATTCTTCCTCAGATCGTAAGAGACGGGGAAGTTTGGGTCCGAGAGACATGCTCCGTGATGTGGGCAAGGAGGGAATTAGACTTGGGGAGATAGGGTGGAGAGATAAGATGGTGTCAAGGCCGAGGAAGGGCCTTGGTTTCAAAGCTATGGTGCGGTTGCGGCCTTGATGGCAACCGGGAACGCCGTGCTGATTTTTGGCGGGTCATAAGAGACGGGGAAGTTTGGGAACAGGAGACATGCTGTGGGCAAGGGGTAATTCAACTCATGGAGTTAGGGTGGAGAGATAAGATGGTGTCCGGCCAAGGAAGGGCCCTGGCATCAAAGCTATGGTGCGGTTGCGGCCTTGACGACAACGGGGACCGCCGTGCTGATTTTTCAGCAGATCATAACAGACGGGGAAGTTTGTGTCCGGGAGACATGCTTCGCGATGTGGGCAAGGAGGAATTCAACCCGAGGAGTTAGGGTGGAGAGATAAGATGGTGTTAGGGCCGAGGAAGGGCCTTGGAATCAAAGCTATGGTGCGGTTGCGGCCTTGACGGCAATGGGGACCGCCATGCTGATTTTTCGGCGCATCGTAAGAGACGGGGAAATTTGGGTCCGGGAGACATGCTCCGCGAGGTGGGCAAGGGGGAAATTTGACTCAAGGAGTTAGGGTAGAGAGATAAGATGATGTCAAGGCTGAGGAAGGGCCTTGGTATCGAAGCTATGGTTCGGTTGCAACCTTGACGCAACGGGACCTCCGTGCTGATTTTTTGGCGGATCGTAAGAGACGGGGAAGTTTGGGTCCGGGAGACATGCTCCACGAGGTGGGAAATGGGGGAATTTGACCTAGGGAGTTAGGGTGGAGAGATAAGATGGTGTAGGTCCAAGTAAGAGCCTTGGCATGAAAGCTATGGTGAGGTTGCGGCCTTGACGGCAACGGTGACCGCCGTGCTGATTTTTTGGCGGATCGTAAGAGACGGGGAAGTTTGGGTCCGGGAGACATGATCTATGAGGCGGGAAAGGGGAGAATTCAACCGAGGGAGTTGGGGTGGAGAGATAAGATGGTGTCAGTGCTGAAGAAGGGCCTTCGCATCAAAGCTATGGTACGGTTGCGGCCTTGACGGCAGCGGGGACCGCCGTGCTAATTTTTTGGTGGATCGTAAGAGACGGGGACGTTTGGGTCCAGGAGACATGCTCCATGAGGCGACCAAGGGGGAAATTCAACCCGAGGAGTTAGGGTGGAGAGATAAGATGGTGTTAGGGCCAACGAAGGGCCTTGGCATCAAAGCTATGGTGCGGTTGCTGCCTTGACGGTAATGGGGACCGCCGTGCTGATTTTTCGACAAATCATAAGAGACAGTGAAGTTTGGGTCCGGGAGACATGCTCCGTGAGGCGGGCAAGGGGGAATTTGACCTAGGGAGTTAGTGTGGAGAGATAAGATGGTGCCAGGGCTAGGGAAGGGCCTTGGCATCAAAGCAATGGTGCTATTGCGGCCTTGATGGCAACGGGGACCGCCGTACTGATTTTTCAGCGGATCGTAAGAGAAGGGGAAGTTTGGGTCTTGGAGACTTGCTCTGCAAGGTGGGCAAGGGGGAATTAAACCCAGAGAGTTAGGGTGGAGAGATAAGATGGTGTCAGGGTCAAGGAATGGCCTTGGCATCAAAGCTATGGTGTGGTTGTGGCCTTGATGGCAACGGGGACCGCTCTGCTGATTTTTCGGTGGATCGTAAGGGACGAGGAAGTTTGGGTCTGGGAGACTTGCTCCGCATGGCGGGCAAGGGGGGAATTTGACCTGAGAAGTTAGGGTGGAGAGATAAGATGGTGTTAGGGCCAAGGAATGGCCTTGGCATCAAAGCTATGGTACAGTTGTGGCCTTGATGGCAACGGGGACCGTTGTACTGATTTCTCAACGAATCGTAAGAGACAGGGAAGTTTGGGTCTGCGAGACATGCTCCATGAGGCGGGAAAGGGGGAATTTAACCTGAAGAGTTAGGGTGGAGATATAAGATGGTGTCAGGGCTGAGGAAGGGCCTTAGCATCAAAGCTATGGTGCCGTTGCGTCCTTAACGGCAACAGGGACCACCGTACTGATTTTTTGGTGGATCATAAGAGACGGGGAAGTTTGGGTCTAGGAGACATGCTCCGCAAGGCGGACAATGGGGGAATTTGACCCAAGGAGTTTGGGTGGAGAGATAAAATGCTGTCTGGGCTAAGGAAGGGCCTTGGCATTGAAGCTATGTTACAGTTGCGGCCTTGACAGCAACAGGGACCGCCGTGCTGATTATTCAGCAGATCATAAGAGACGGGGAAGTTTGGGTCCGGCAGACATGCTCTGCATGGCGGGCAAGGGGGAATTCAACTCAAGGAGTTAGGGTGGAGAGATAAGATGGTGTCAGGGCCAAGGAAGGGCCTTGGCATCAAAGCTATGGTATGGTTGCGGCCTTGACGGCAACGGGGACCGCTATGCTGATTTTTTGGCGGATCATAAGAGACGGGGAAGTTTGGGTCTAGGAGACATGCTCCATGAGGTGGGCAAGGGGGAATTTGACTTAGGGAGTTAGGGTGAAGAGATAAGTTGGTGTCAGGTCCGAGGAAGGGCCTTGGCATCAAAGCTATGGTGCTGTTGCGGCCTTGATGGCAACGGGGACCGGCGTGCTGATTTTTCGACGGATCGTAAGAGACGGGGAAGTTTGGGTCTGGGAGACATGCTCTGCAAGGCGGGCAAGGGAGAATTCAACCTTGGGAGTTAGGGTGGAGAGATAAGATGGTGTCAGGGCTGAGGAATGGCCTTGGCATCAAAGCTATGGTGCGGTTGCGGCCTTGATGGCAACAGGGACCGCTCTGATGATTTTTTGGTGGATCGTAAGAGACGAGGAAGTTTGGGTCCGGGAGACTTGCTCCGCGAAATGGGCAAGGGGGAATTCAACCCGAGAAGTTAGGGTGGAGAGATAAGATGGTGTCAGGGCTAAGGAATGGCATTGGCATCAAAGCTATGGTGTGGTTGCGGCCTTGATGGCAACGGGGACCGCTGTTCTGATTTCTCGACGGATCGTAAGAGACAGGGAAGTTTGGGTCCTCGAGACATGCTCCACGAGGTGGGCAAGGGGGGAATTTAACCCGGAGAGTTAGGGTGGAGATATAAGATGGTGTCAGGGATGAGTAAGGGCCTTTGCATCGAAGCTATGGTGCTATTGCGTCCTTAACGGCAACAGGGACCACCGTGCCGATTTTTTGGTGGATCATAAGAGACGGGGAAGTTTGGGTCTGGGAGACATGCTCCGCAAGGAGAACAATGGGGGAATTCAACCCAGGGAGTTTGCGTGGAGAGATAAGATGGTGTCACAGCCTAGGAATGGCCTTGGCATCAAAGCTATGGTGCGGTTGCGGCCTTGATGGCGACGAGGACCGCTGTGCTGATTTTTCAGCAGATCGTAAGAGACGGGGAAGTTTTGGTCCGGGAGACATGCTCTGCGAGTCGGGCAAGGGGAATTCAACTTGGGAAGTTAGGGTGGAGAGATAAGATGGTGTCAGGGCCAAGGAAGGGCCCTGGCATTGAAGCTATGCTGCGGTTGCGGCCATGACGGCAACGGGGACCGCCATGCTGATTTTTTGGCGGATCGTAAGAGACGAGGAAGTTTGGGTCCAGGAGATATGCTCAAGTGAGGCGGGCAAGTGGGAATTGACCCAAAAAGTTAGGGCGGAGAGATAAGATGGTGTCAGGGCTGAGGAAGGGCCTTGGCATCGAAGCTATTGCGCGGTTGCGGCCTTGATGGCAACGGGGACCACCATGCTGATTTTTCGGCGGATCATAAGAGACGGGGAAGTTTGGGTCCGGGAGACGTGCTCCATGAGGCGGGCAACAGGGAATTTGACTCGGGGAGTTAGGGTGGATAGATTAGATGGTGTCAGTGCTGAGGAAGGGCCTTAGTATGGAAGCTATGGTGCGGTTGCGGCCTTGACGGCAACTGGGACCGCCGTGTAGATTTTTCTACGGATCGTAAGAGACGGGGAAGTTTGGGTCCGGGAGACATGCTCCACGAGGCGAGCAAGGGGGAAATTCAACTTGAGGAGTTAGGGTGGATATATAAGATGGTGTCAGGGCCGGGGAACGTCCTTGGCATCAAAGCTATGGTGCGGTTGCGGCCTTGATGGCAACGGGGACCGCTGTGCTGATTTTTCGGCAGATCGTAAGAGATGTGGAAGTTTGGGTCCGGGAGACATGCTCCATGAGGCGGGCAAGGGGGAATTCAACCCAGGAAGTTAGGGTGGAGAGATAAGATGGTGTCAGGGCAGAGGAATGGCCTTGGCATCAAAGCTATGGTGCGGTTGCGGCCTTGATGGCAACGGTGATCGCTGTGCTAATTTTTTGGCTGATCGTAAGAGACAGGGAAGTTTGGGTCTGCGAGACATGCTCCACGTGGTGGGCAAGGGGGGAATTTAACCTTGAGAGTTAGGGTGGAGATATAAGATGGTGTCAGGGTTGAGGATGGGCCTTGGCATTGAAGCAACATGGACCGCCGTGTTGATTTTTCAGCGGATCGTAAGAGACAGGGAAGTTTGGGTCCAGGAGACATGCTCTGCGATGTGGGCAAGGGGGAATTCAACTCGAGGAGTTAGGGTGGAGAGATAAGATGGTGTCAGGGCCAAGGAAGGGCCATGGCATCAATGCTATGGTGCGGTTGCGGCCTTGACGGCAACGGGGACCGCTATGCTGATTTTTTGGCCGATCATAAGAGACGGGGAAGTTTAGGTCCAGGAGACATGCTCCACAAGGCGGGCATGGGGGAATTTGATTTAGGGAGTTAGGGTGGAGAGATAAGATGGTGTCAGTGCCCAGGAAGGGCATTGGCGTCAAAGCTATGGTGCGGTTATGGCCTTGACGGCATTGAAGACCACCGTGCTATTTTTTCGGTGGATCATAAGAGACAGGGAAGTTTGGGTCCGGGAGACATACTTCGTGAGGCAGGCAAGGGGGAATTTGACCTGGCGAGTTGGGGTGGAGAGATAATATGGTGTCAGGCCTGTGGAAGGGCCTTGGCATTGAAGCTATGGTGATGTTACGGCCTAGACGGCAACGGGGACTGCCGTGCCGATTTTTCAGCGGATCGTAAGAGACGGGGAAGTTTGGGTTTGGGAGACATGCTCCGCAAGGCAGGCAAGGGGGAATTCAACTCAGGGAGTTAGGGTGGAGAGATAAGATGGTGTCAGGGCCTAGGAATGGCCTTGGCATTAAAGCTATGGTGCAGTTGTGACCTTGATGGCAACGGGAACTGCAGTGCTGATTTTTTGGCGGATCGTAAGAGGCGACGATGTTTGGGTCCGGGAGACATGATCCGTGAGGCGGGCAAGGGGGAATTCAACCTGGGGAGTTAGGGTAGAGAGATAAGAAGGTGTCAGTGCTGAGAAAGGGCCTTGGCATCAAAGCTATGGTGCAGTTGCAGCCTTGATGGCGACGGGGACCGTTGTGCTAAGTTTTCGGCGGATCTTATGAGACGGGAAAGTTTGGGTCCGGGAGACATGCTTCGTGAGGCAGGCAAGGGGGAATTCAACCCAGGGAGTTAGGATGGAGAGATATGTTGGTGTCAGGGCTAAGGAAGGGCCTTGGCATCCAAGCTATGGTGCGGTTGCGGCCTTAACGACAACGGGGACCGCCGTGCTGATTTTTCGGCAGATCGTAAGAGACGGGGAAGTCTGGGTCCGGGAGACATTCTTCGCGAGGCCGGCAAGGACGGAATTCAACTTGGGGAGTTAGGGTGGATAGATAAGATGGTGTCAAGGCTAAGGAAGGGCCTTGGTATCAAAGCTATGGTGCGGTTGCGGCCTTAATAGCAACCGGGACCGCCGTGCTGATTTTTTTTCGTATCGTAAGAGACGGGGAAGTTTGGGTCTGGGAGACATGCTCTGCGAGGCAGGCAATGGGGGAATTCAACCCAGGGAGTTAGGGTGGAGAGATAAGATGGTGTCAGGGCCAAGGAAGGGCCTTGGCATGAAAGCTATGGTGCGGTAGCGGCCTTGATGGCAACGGGGACCGCCGTGCTGATTTTTCGGTGGATTGTAAGAGACGAGAAAGTTTGGGTCTGGGAGACATGCTCCGCGAGGTTGGCAAGGGGGAATTTATCCTAGGAAGTTAGGGTGGTGAGATAAGATGGTGTCAGGACAAAGGAAGGGCCTTGGCATCGAAGCTATGGCGCAGTTGCATCCTTGATGGCAACGGGGACCGCCGTGCTGATTTTTTGGCGGATCATAAGAGACGGGGAAGTTTGGGTCCGGGAGAAATGCTCTGCGAGGCGGGCAAGGGGGAATTCAACTCGAGGAGTTAGGGTGGAGAGATAAGATGGTTTCAGGGCCTAGAAAGGGCCTTGGCTTCAAAGCTATGGTGTGGTTGCGGCCTTGAAGGTAACGGGGACCGCTATGCTGATTTTTCGGCGGATCATAAGAGACGGGGAAGTTTGGGTCCAAGAGACATGCTCCATGAGGTGGGCAAGGGGGAATTTTACTTAGGGAGTTAGGGTGGAGAGATAAGATGGTGTCAGGGCAGACGAAGGGCCTTGGCAACAAAGCTATGGTGCTGTTGCGGCCTTGATGGCAATGGGGACTGCCGTGCTAATTTTTCAACTGATCGTAAGAGACTGGGAAGTTTAGGTCCGGGAGACATGCTCCGCAAGGTGGGCAAGGGGAATTCAACCTTGGGAGTTAGGGTGGAGAGATAAGATGGTGTTAGGGTTTAGGGTTTAGGGTTTAGGGTTTAGGGGTCTAGGGGTTAGGGGTCTAGGGTCTAGGGGTCTAGGGTCTAGGGTCTAGGGTCTAGGGTCTAGGGTCTAGGGTCCAGGGTCTTTCAGGGTCCAGGGTCTTTCAGGGTCCAGGGTCTTTCAGGGTCCAGGGTCTTTCAGGGTCCAGGGTCTTCCAGGGTCCAGGGTCTTCCAGGGTCCAGGGTCTTCCAGGGTCCAGGGTCTTCCAGGGTCTTCCAGGGTCTTCCAGGGTCTTCCAGGGTCCAGGGTCTTCCAGGGTCCAGGGTCTTCCAGGGTCCAGGGTCTTCCAGGGTCCAGGGTCTTCCAGGGTCCAGGGTCCAGGGTCCAGGGTCCAGGGTCCAGGGTCCAG
>CM041638.1:61745-75488 GCA_023333625.1 Bothriochloa decipiens | reverse complement strand
AGAGCACCACCATTTGACGGTAATGATTATGCAAAGTGAAAGCTTAAGATGAAGAGTCATCTCAAGTCAATAAATAGAGAGGTGTGGAATGTGACCGAGACCAAGTTTGAGGTTGCAAGACCAGAAGCACCCACATCAATTGAAGAAAAGAAGCTTCAAGCAAATTACATTGCCGTGAGCTCAATCTATGAGGATCTTGATGACAAGGCATTTGAGCTCATCAAGAACTTAGAGGTGGCACATGACATTTGGTCAAAGCTTGAAGAGGCATATGAGGGCACCGAGAGTGTGAAGACCGCAAGAGCATACATGTTTCAAGAGAGGTTCTCTAGCTTCAAGATGAAGGATGATGAGAGTGTGTCGGAGATGTTTCATAGGCTACAAGTGATTGTCAATGAGCTCAAGGCACTTGGTGAAGAAAACAAGGATAGTCAATTCTCAACAAAATTCTTGAGATGCTTACCCAAGAGATTTGACACATTGATCACTGTCATGAATAAGACCACAATGAAGGACAAACCAACTCCCAATCAAGTTCTTCAAGAGATAATGGCCGATGATGAGTTTAGAAAGGATCATGAGAAGGAAGAGTTGGTAAACAAGATGAAGAAGGAAAATGAGAAGAAGGATGATGACAAGAAGAAGAGTTTGGCTTTCAAGGCTTCATCCTCCAAGAGCAAGAGCAAGAAGAAGCAAGAATCATCAAGTGAAGATGAAGCTAGCTCTAGCAATGAGGGTGATGGAGATGTTGATGAGTTGAGTGCTTTGTGTGTCAAGGTAGGCAAACTCTTGAGGAAGAAGACACACCGAAGGGGAAGAAAGAAGTCCTCATCCTCATCCTCATCCAAGAAGAGTGAGCACACCATGAAGTGATTTAGATGTCATAGCAAGGATCATCTTTTTGGCAAGTGTCCCTATGATAGTGGTGATGAAGATGCCGTAGAGAAGGAGGCCAAGAAGCAAAAGAAGAAGAAAGAGGCTTCTCAAAAGAAGAAGAATGAATCTGATGTTGCTACTTGGGAGAGTGTGGATGAAATATCGGTGGCAGTCTACCTAGGGTATGCCTACGGTAGTAGATCATCGGTAGAGGTGCGCGTGATCAGGAACCGGATGGTTACAGACACAAGACACGAGATTTATACAGGTTCAGGCCGCCTTTGGCGTAAAACCCTACGTCCTGTGCTCTGTTATTTGCATTGATCTGAGATGAGATGTCCTCTGAGGGACCCCTGCCCCTCCTTATATACTCTGAAGGGACGGGTTTTACAAGTACACTATCCTATTTGGTACTATTACAATACTACGTGGTGTGCATTATGTGCTGCACGTCTTCGTATTATGGATTGGGCCACCATCTTTGACTAGACCCAAAGGTGGGCCGTGAGGCTATAGGGGTTTATACCCCCACAGAGAGTGATGCATCCTCAAGTGAAGATGAGAGTGAAAAGAGAAGCAAGAAGAAGGGGCATGCTAGTCTTACAATCCAAGAGAAGATTTCACTCTTTGACACTCCATTGACATGCTTCATGGCTAAGGCCTCTAAGGTACAATTCGATAATGAGAGTGATCATGATAGTGATAGTGATGATGATAGTGGTCCAACTAAGGATGAATTGTTCATCATGCTTGATGATTATAAAAATGAATATAAAAATACTAGAAAGGAATGCAAGAACTTGACCAAGGCTAATCAAACCCTTGAGTAAGAACTTAAGGAGCTTAGAGCATCTTATGAGAGTCTAAAGGAAGACCATAAGAAGCTTCAAAAGGCTCACACCAAGCTTGAAAAGGCTCATTCCTCTCTTAGTGAACAACTTGATAGCATGCCACCACAAGTTGAAAAGGCTAAAACTTGTAACATAGGCATATCATGTGATATCATTGATGAATCTTTCTATAAGCCTATTGTTGTTGCTTCATATAACCCTTCTTGTAGCACCTTGACTTCTAACTCATCTAGTAGTGATTGTTTCACTTGTGACTCCACACTAATGGTTGAGAATGAGACACTCAAGGAGAAGGTAAGAAAGCTCAATCACACCTTAGCTAAGGCTTATGGCGGTGAGGACCACTTGCTTATGTGCTTGGGTAGCCAAAGGCTTCTCTCTATAAAGAGGGATTGGGCTATACCCCCAAGAAAGGAAAGGCCGCCTTTGCTCCTCACAAGACTAGTTTTGTGAAGAACAATGGTAGCTATTGCAAAAGTTGCAAGCAAGTTGGTCATATAGAGCAAGGTTGTATGAACAAGCAATCCCATGTTTCTTCAATTAAGTTTGATTCATGCTATGTTCTTGTCAAGAAGGCTAATGGTGTGAAGGCTAGATTCATTGGTACACCATGGATGGGCTCAAAGAAGAAAGCCATTTGGGTGCCAAAGAGTTTGGTCACTAACCTTGTAGGACCCAAGCAAGTTTGGGTACCTAAAAGAGATTGATCTTGTCTTGTAGGTCAATTACAAAGCCAGAGGGAGGCATTGTGTGCTTGATAGTGGGTGCACTCAACACATGACCGGGGATTCTTGTATGTTCAAATCAATTGATACAAGTGACAATGGTGGATTTGATTCTATCACTTTCGGCAACAACAAGAAAGACAAGGTAAAAGGGCTTGGTAAAATTGCTATATCTAATGACAAGAGTATTTCCAATGTGTTGCTAGTTGAGAGCTTAGATTTCAATCTTATGTCGGTGTCACAATTGTGTGATCTTGGCTACAAATGCATCTTTGGCAAGAATGATGTTGAAGTCATAAGTGAAGAGGACTCTAGTTTGATCTTCAAGGGATTTTGACATGGAAGCTTATATTTGGTGGATTTCAATGCTAGTGAATCTCAACTCACATCTTGTTTGATTAGCAAGTCTAGCAAGGGTTGGTTATGGCATAGAAGTCTTGGTCATGTTGGAATGAAGCAATTGAACAAGCTTGTGAGACATGACTTGGTTAGAGGCTTGAAGGATGTTACATTTAAAAAGGATAGACCATGTAGTGCATGTCAAGCCGACAAGCAACATGGAAGGCCACATCCTAGTAAGAGTGAAATGAGCACATCTAAGACATTTGAGCTATTACACATGGATTTGTTTGGGCCAACAACTTACACAAGCATTGGTGGCAACAAGTATGGTTTGGTTATTGTTGATGACTACACTAGATACACTTGGGTGTCCTTTCTCTATGACAAGAGTGAAGTCTTTGATCTATTCACATCATTTGTCAAGAGAGTTCAAAATGAGTTTGAGACCACCACAAGAACATTAGAAGTGACAATGGGAGTGAGTTCAAGAACACAAGAATTGAAGAGTTGTGTGATGAGCTTGGAATTAGACATCAATTCTCACCAACCTATACTCCCTAATCCAATGGTGTAGTTGAAAGGAAGAATGGAACCTTGATTGACATGGCAAGAACAATGCTTTGTGAGTACAATGTTAGCCAAAGGTTTTGGAGTGATGCTATCAACATGGCTTGCTACTCTAGCAACCGACTCTATTGCCATGGTAAGCATGAGAAGACTCCATATGAGCTATTGAATGGAAGAAAGCCCAACATTGCATACTTTAGAGTGTTTGGATGCAAATGTTATATTCTCAAGAAAGGCACAAGACTTGGCAAGTTTGACAAGAAGTGTGATGAAGGGTTTCTACTTGGGTACTCTATCAATAGCAAGGCATATAGAGTTTAGAACTTGGCAAAGAGCACCGTGGAAGAAGTTCATGATGTTGAGTTTGATGAAACCCAAGGATCTCAAAGTGAAGTTCAAAATCATGATGGTGTGGGTGGAGATCAATTGAACAATGCAATGAGAAACATGGACATTGGTGATATTCGGCTAAGGTAAGTTGATGATGAAGATGAGATTCAAATGACTAGTCAAGATATTCACATTGATACAAATCAAGCTAGTACTAGTGGCACACAAGGTGAATCTCAAGATCAAGGTCAAGCTAGCTCAAGCAATCAACTCCAAGGGCTTCAACCAACAAGTGTTGCAAGAGATCGTCCTCTAGATCAAATCATTGGTGATATTAGTAGAGGAGTACAAACTAGAACAAGATTGGCAACTATTTGTGAGCATTACTCATTTGTATCATTTGAAGAGCTAACCAAGATACAAGATGCTTTGAAGGATGCCGATTGGGTAAATACCATGCATGAAGAACTAAACAACTTCACAAGAAACAAGGTTTGGGAGCTTGTTGAGAGGCCTAAGAGGCACAATGTGATTGGAACTAAGTGGGTGTTCAAGAATAAGCAAGATCAAGATGGGTTGGTTGTGAGGAACAAAGTAAGATTGGTTGTCCAAGGATATACACAAGTAGAGGGTCTTGACTTTGGAGAAACATATGCACCGGTAGCAAGATTAGAGGCAATTAAAATCCTATTAGCCTATGCTTGTGCTCACAACATCAAGCTATATCAAATGGATGTGAAGAGTGCATTTCTAAATGGATTCATCAATGAAGAAGTCTATGTTGAGCAACCACCCGGATTTGAAGATGAAAAGAAGCCTAACCATGTCTACAAGCTTAGAAAGGCTCTTTATAGTTTGAAGCAAGCACCAAGAGCATGGTATGAGAGGTTGAGAGATTATCTCCTCTCTAAAAGGTTCAAGATGGGAAAAGTGGACACCACTCTCTTCACCAAAAGAATTGGAGATGATTTGTTTGTGTTACAAATCTATGTGGATGACATTATATTTGGTTCAACCAATCAAGACTTTTGTGAAGAATTTGCTAAGATGATGGCTAGTGAGTTTGAAATGTCTATGCTTGGAGATCTAAGTTACTTCCTTGGACTTCAAATCAAGCAAATAAAGAATGGCACCTTTCTGAGTCAAGGCAAGTACATCAAGGACATGATCAAGAAGTTTGGTTTGCAAGATGCTAAAGCTATTAGTACACCAATGGGTACAAATGGAGGCTTGGACCTTGATGATAGTGGCAATATGGTGGAGCAAAAGCTCTATCGGTCTATGATTGGAAGTTTGCTATATGTGACCGCTTCTAGGCCGGATGTCATGTTTAGTGTGTGCATGTGTGCTAGATATCAAGGCTCACCAAGAGAGAGTCACTTGGTGGCAGCTAAGAATATTGAGGTACTTAAGGGCACACAAGATGTTGGCTTATGGTATCCAAAGGGGTCAAGCTTTGAGTTGGTTGGATATTCAGACTCCGACTATGCCGGTTGCAAGATTGATAGAAAGAGTACAAGTGGAACATGCCAAGTGCTTGGAAGATCACTAGTTTCTTGGTCCTCAAAGAAACAAAATAGTGTTGCACTTTCTACCGCCAAAGCCGAATATATTAGTGCAGGGAATTGTTGTGCATAATTACTTTGGATGAAAGCCACCTTGAAGAACTTTGGAGTGAAATTCAAATATGTGCCTTTGTTTTGTGACAATGAAAGTGCTATCAAGATGACCAACAATCCGGTTCAACATTCAAGAACAAAGCACATTGATGTGAGGCACCACTTCATAAGAGATCATCAACAAAAGGGAGATATTAGCATTGAAAGTATTGGCACCGAAGATCAACTAGCCGATATATTCACCAAGCCACTTGATGAAAAGAGATATCACAAGTTGAGGAATGAATTGAACATACTTAGATTCTCTAACATGAGTTGATGCACTCCATAAATATGACATGCCTCTCCTCTAACATAGCAAGGTAAAGTTGTTTGTGGCATTCCATGCATCCTTTGCTAGTTGTGTAGAACATGTAGACATATGTGCATATTATGAGGATCATTCATGGAAATCAAATGAATTTGACGTATGTATGGCACCACTATTGCTTCTAAGCTTGTTATGATCTAGTGGTGGCATATGACATATTTGTGAGCTTGCAAGCCTAGTGTTAAATCTATAGCATGAGCTCATGATGTGTATTTTAACATGGTCAAGATAACCCTTATTCTTGAGGTGTGAAGAAGCTTGTCCTTGGTTCAAACCAAAATACATACTCTAGGCAAGTGATCTAGATTTGACCATAATTGGATTGACTTGTTTCTCTCATCTTATGCGCCCTTATTGGTGATTATTGACAAAGGGGGAGAAATAAGTCACAAAGATCAATGGAAGGGGATCAATAAAAACTTAAAATTTGAGCAACAAATAGGGGGAGCAAGCTCATAAACTATTTGTTGCATTTGTATGTGCATAGCATGATGATATGGAGCATTGCAATTTAGATTCAATATTCATGCGTAAATGGTGTATGCTAGTCTAGAACTTGAATGGTGATTTGATATACTAGCATGCTCTCTAATGGTTTCTAGACATATTGTTTTACATGCAATTCAAAGTATCTCTCTTATTATGTTGATCTCATGAGGTATTTTGAGTTTTGATGTATGTCTAGTTATCATGATGCTAAGGATGGTTTATTATCACACTTCGATTGGTATCACGCTTCAAAGGTCCATTCTTTAAACCTTAGCATCCATTTTGGTAGTGATATCTCTCCCACCATTCCTGTCTATGCATATGTGCTTGAAAATCAACCAAACATTGGATGCACATATGTAGGGGGACTTACCACTACTAAAACCAAAGTTGAAATGCTTGTCCAACCAAGATTCATGATCTATTTATCTTGGGCAAGCAATTCAATTTCATATTGAATTCAATTTCCATATCTTTGTGTAAGGTTGTCATCAATTACCAAAAAGGAGGAGATTGAAATCTCGTGTTTGGTTTTGATAATTGATGACACCCAATGTTGCTAATGCTTTGCTCTAAGTGTGACTAGACACATAGCAACATGATGGTGAAGCCTAGGACTTGGTGATGGACTTGTCATGGAGATGATCAAGCACTAAGGACTCGAGGCAAAGGTATCAAGAGATAGGTGTTTTCCCTTTTGGTGATCGAGACACTATAGAGAGTGTGATCATGTTTAGGATTTATAACCAACTATCAAGAGGCGAATTCACGGTTGAATTCGCGGTCCAAGTGCCTCTAGGTTCGACTTTGCATGATGCATATGAGAGACTAACTAGAGAGCTAACACTTGCCATATTTCTTGTGATGAAATGCTAACTCATGTGATCGAGAGTGTTCTAAATGTTGGAGTTGGCTCCCTAAGGCAAGTGGTTTGACTTGGATTGGCGACGGCGCGACGACGACGACAAAACGACGAAGTTAGCTTCTGCAACTGGCCAGACGCGCCAGTTAGGTGGCGTCGGACACGGGCTGCTACGCCGGACGCAACCCAGACCAGGCTGCATTTTGGGTCGGTCGACGGACGCCGGGTCGGACGTGCGGCCAGGAGGGTCGGACGCGTCCGGCGCTTGATGGAGGCCTGAGCGCGCCTAGCACGCCGGACTCGACCACTAGACGCCATACGTCAGCACGGGAGCGTCCGAGGCATTGAAGTGACGTCAGCGGAGGTTTACGCCTTGAAGTGAAGGCCGGACGCGGACTGGGAGTTCGGCGCTCGCCGGACGCTACTCAGAGAAGACCATCAGCGGGCCAAGCTGACGGACGCAGTCGCTGGACATGCACCGGACGCAGCGCCGGACGCTGACGTGGCTTGTTTTTCAAACTCAACGGTCGACTGGGCAGAGGCGCCGAATGCATCCGGTGAAAGGTAACTGACGCGTCCGGCGCGTGTTACCAAACCCCTCGAGCAGCATAACGGTTGGATTTGTAGGTGGAGTCTATAAATTGATAGTTGGCCAGTTGGGGAGAATACTCTTGCCTATTCTAACATCTTTGAGCATCCTTTGAGCTAGAGAGAACCTCCCCCACTCATCTCTTGACTTGATTGTTCATCTAGAGTGAGATTGAGTGAGAATCAAGTGCTAAGCATTGAGAGTTGCATCTAGAGGCACTTGTTCTTCGAGTTCGTTGCAGAGTTCTTGTTACTCTTGGGTGATTCCCGTCACCCTAGACGGTTTGGAGGCAGCGGGGTGTTGAGTTCGAGGTGAAGATTGTTCGAGGCCGTACCCGGTGATCTTGTGAGGGGTTCTTGGTCTTTCCCGTGGGAGTTCGTGAAAGGATACTCTAGTGGATTGCGCGTGGCTTGGAGGATCCTTGTCTTGTGTTGAAAGTGCGGCTCCCGGCAGCGTATTTGGCATTGAGAGCCAATTGAGCGAGCACCTCTCCAAGCAAGTGTATCGCCACAACGAGGACTACCTTGCCGGAAGCAAATGAACCTCGGTAAAAAATCATTGTGTCAATATTGTGATTGCCGAGGATTCTCTTGTGTGGTTATCTTGATTGGGTGATTGGCCGTCTACACTTCACGTTGGTATAACAATCCAATCCCCCTCTCTTGTATCTAGCTTTATATCCTTGTTCATATTATTGCTCTTGCTAGTTTAGTGAAGTGCCTAGAGTTATCTTGTTTAGATTTGCTAGACTTGTTAGAAAGGCTTGCTTAGAAGTAATTGAAGCTCTAGCATTGCATTTATGCTATCTCTTAGTCTAACAAGTGATCTAGTGTATTTGTAAGAAATTTTATTAGGCTATTCACCCCCCTCTAGCCATTTGGACCTTACACTAGCGCGCGGTGGCGGCGCGTGCGGGGCCAGGCGGCGCCGGCTCTGTGTCGATCTAGGGTTTAGGTGAGGGCTTCACCGCTCCCGCCCTTTCCCCGGCCCCCACTCCCTCGATCTCCATCCTGGCCGATGTGGTGGCGCAACCGGACGGTCGGGCTGCCGCTGGGACGGCGCCATGTGCGGTGTGCCGGCGCCTCCGTGTCTGCCGTTCCCGCTCCCGCTCCTCCGCATATTTAATCCGTCTGCTCGCTGGTTTGCTCTCTCTGTCACGCTCTCCCTCTCCTTACTCTATGCAGTGAATCTGCCATGTGCCGTGCTATGGCTTTGTGATTTGGAGCCCCTCCGATTCGGCTAGGTTTCGGATGGATCTTGCGATTTCAAGGCAATCCAGCAGGCCACGGTCAGTTTGTTCTGATCTATTTTTCTTCTACTATCCTATTTTATTTACCCCTTCAACTCAGCTAGGTTTTAGCTGGATCTTCAGACAACCTGGTGCTGTAGTACATATCTGAGGACATGACCGTGTCAATGACATTTATTTGATTTCTTAGTAAGCTGCAGTGCTCATAATTTTGTGGCACATATATTGGAGAACATCACCATATGATGATATTTGTTTGCTTAATGCATTGCGGTGCTGATGACTTTGGTCATGTCCAATGATGAGTGGACAGAGAATAGGGTGTTGCTGTGATGAATACACACATCTTTCTTTTCCTACATGACTGAGGCAGTGCTCATGTGCTATGATCATTTTTCCTTTCGTAGCTGTTTATGTGATCATAAGGCAGTGATCATGAGGAATTTAAGAGAAACAAGGACGCAGGGTTTCCTCGTCATTGGGCCCATCCACGGTAGCAAAAAATATCGTCCTTTCGATCCAGCTCTGGAGGGTCCTTGGTTGGCTTGTTTCTTTGGCCTAATCTGATCATTGCCTTTGGTTTTGTGCTCATCCTTCTTTATGATCATTGCCTATGATGTTAATAGCATACAACTGTGCAATATGACCTTCTTATTCCTCGTGAAGTGATACATATATTCTTCTTTCGTTGTCTCTTATCATTGACTATGAAGTCCGGTTGCACACTTTTTGATTCTGAGCACACCCTATTCCCAGAGACAGCATTGTCAGTCGCTTTGCTTGTATCGGTTGTGCCTTTTGGGTGAGTCGAATGGAGGTTTTAACTTTCAAAATAAATGATGATAGTGGAAGGTTTCCCAAAGGTGAAGTGAGAATCATGAATGATAAATTTCTGTAATAAAGATTCTAACGGTCTAATTGATTTTTTCCCCTTCAGAGGATGTTGTGTGTTCTCTTTTATTTGTCTGTGCCTATCCACAATCCTCAGGACGGTGGATCAATAAGGAACTCATGCATGGTGGGAAATGCTTGCAAGCTCACACATGTTGTCATCAACCAATGTGAGGTAGCCTAAGAGCAATGGTGTGCCTTTTCTCTTCTTTTTTTTTTCTTGAACTAGCTCCCGATGAATTTTATTCTCGCCACAGTTCCTATGTATAGCTCATAGTTTTGTAGATTGATGTGATGATGGCTGTTGTTAATGTTAAAAGTAAAGGGATGCAGCAGGAAAGGTGAGAGAAATTTCATTTGTCCATGTAGCCATGTCGGTTTCTTTATTCCCTTACTTTTCAGCAATCTATAATTTCTTAAGTTTTTGATTTACGTTACCTTTCTGACAATATATATAGTTTCTTTCGGTTTCAGATCTTGTATGGTCTATAACAGGTTGATTACTTTGCTGCAGTTCAGGTAGCTTCGTTGCTTATTAGATACTAAGAAAAATGCCTCCCCTACAGCAAGGTAAAGAGGTAGCTAAAGAAACTACTCAGTAATTGATGCATGGACATAAATATGGCAAGTTGAAAAGAGAGTTTTCTGTAGAACCAAGAAACTTCTAGCTTTAGTGCCTTCTCCATCCAATTTGGCCCTTTAATGTTGTGTTGCTCCTTTTTCCTTATAGGTTGTAGTCAAGTCCCAAAATAAATTTCTATGCGTGCAGTTCAGGTGACATGTGCTTAGATCATGCTTTGATAAGGTAGATCCTCATGAATAGATTCCTCATAGAAATAATTGTCTACCTGTATTGTTGCGGATGGCTTTGATAAGATTCAGGTTTACAAGTCATAAAAAAAAGTAGTGTCACTTTCAGGCTTCATGTTTTTATGCTCTCACCCTATACTCCTGGAGATAATGGTCATTGCATCAATTTTTAATGTTTCATACTATGACAATTAATTGTCTTAGGTTTAAAATCTCTTCCGAAGATAAGGCTTCCAACCCACATTACCAAACAAGCGCTACTTTTTTTTGCCTTGGCTTGACTGCTTATGACAAAGAAAACATTTACAAGTAAATATTTTGATCAAAGCAATTTAGTTCATAAAATTTTAGCTCTTACACTATTGATATGATATGTTTCTCCTAAACAAGATTCATTGAGTTCAGTCTATTTGTCCAGCCACCAAAAAGTGCCTAACAATTTGTCCTGTCTTTCAGTCATGGCATACTTTTGATTTCTAGCACTGAACTAAAAGTACGCAGATAATTGCTCTCTAACTATTATTTTTCTACCAAACATAGTTTTCCTACTTATAAAGCAACCAAAATAGTCATGTTGCACTGTAGACCCCCATATTTTAGAGAAATTTCAAGCTCACAAGAGTTTGAACCTGCGGTTTCAAACAGACCTTCAAACAAAAGAAGCAATGGTTACTTTTCACTTTCCATGTGTTTTTAGATATTATGCCAACAAAGCTAGATCTGCAGTGCCCTTGTTTTTTTAATCTTACTGAACTAAATTTTATTGGATTTTGCTTTATTTGTTGCAACCTGATCTATAGACACTAACATTAACGCTTTTCTGGCATTCCTGCTTCATGTTTGGACTCAGGTTGAGACCTTCCGAGTGTTGACATCTGGTGGCGCGCGATCACCTGAACCAAGCTGCAGCATGAAAAAAATCATTGTGCGCTTGTTGTTGATGCTGCTGCCCACTAAGTTCTTTCTGAGAAGAGTCGGCTTCCAGTTGAGACTATAACCAAACCTCGCCTCTATAAGGACTACAACCAAACCTCACCTCTATAAGGGCAATATGTCGATAGCATTCCCAGGGACATTGCAAGTGAATGAAACAGTGTTTACTGTATTATCGTGGACCATGAATTTTATGGTGAATTCTTCTCGGCTTGTGTATGCCTTTTGTGCTCTATTTTTGTGGTGATTTTGGGTTAAAGATGACTTTTTCTATCCTAAGACTGCTTTGTGTAAAATTATATACTACTATTGGGAGATGTTCATCTGTCTAGCACATGTATGATGAAATTGCCTGATCAAGCTGCTGTTTCGTTGCAGCATCATATCTGTGGCAGAGCGCCACGCGCAATTTAAAAAGGGAGGTGTTCATTTGTCTAGCACATGTATGATGAAATTGCCTGGTCAAGCTGCTGTGGCCAGAGCGCCGCACGCATGGGCGCGCGCAATTTAAAAAGGGAGGTGTTCATCTGTCTAGCACATGTATGATGAAATTGTCTGGTTAAGCTGCTGTTTCGTTGCAGCAGCATATCTGCGGCCAGAGCGCCGCGCGTATGGGCGCGCCCAAGTCAGTGGTATTTTAGCAGAAAAGCTCTACTCTCTCTTATCTGCCAGAGTTGGTGGGGCTAGTTTCCCGAGACAAGAAAAACAGAGGAGAAAGGCCCAATTCCAATCCGAAAGTGGCAAAAAAGCAAAAAAAGATGTTGAGCCACCCCAACGCTATCCCCTTCTTCTTCCTCACTTGACTTGCCATTTCTCGCTGACCTCTAACCCTAACCGCCCATGGGCAAGGGCCCTCCTCCTGCCGTTGCCACCGCCACCGCCACCGCCATCTCCGTCCCTGAGGCGCCGGTCTTCCACCCCACAGAGGAGGAGTTCGCGGACCCCCTCGCCTACGTCGCCCGTATCCGCCCCCTCGCCGAGCCCTACGGCATCTGCCGCATCGTCCCGCCGTCGTCATGGTCCCCGCCTCACGCCCTCGACTTCAACTCTCTCTCTTTCCCCACCAAGAGGCAGCCCATCCACCGCCTCCTCGCCCGCCCCGCCCCCGCTGACCCCGAGACCTTCCTCCTCGACTACCGCCGCTTCCTCAGGGCTTCCTCCGCACATCGCCGGGGCCGCAGGAAGGGCCTTCCCAAGTCGCCCGCTCTCTCGGATGGTCGCCCGCTCGACCTCTGCCGCCTGTTCCATGCTGTCAAGCGCTTCGGGGGTTACGACGGTGCTTGTGAGGGGAAGCGCTGGGGCGACGTGGTCCGCCTCGTCGACGACAAGGCGCCAGTGCACATATCAGAGTGTGCCAAGCACGTGCTTGCGCAGCTATATTACGAGCATCTATATGACTACGAGAAGTTTGCCAACCGATCCGTGTCACAGGATGGGAACAAGGGAAAGCAGCCAGGGACTGAATCTGATGATCAGCCATCGGTTTCTGGCTCACAGGATGAAGAGAGCAACAAATCTGATACAGCAGAGATGGTTGAGGAGGTTACAGGTGTTAAAAGCCAGAAAAGGAGAAACGCCTCCGGCAAGAAATTAGGCAGAGGGACATCTCATGGTCGATATAGAAGTCGTGGTGACATCACCGGAAATAATGTGGCATCTGCTGGTGCTCGGAAGCGGAAGAGGAGGAACTTTGATGCTGCGGTTATTGCAGTCAATGAGGCGCCTGCTGGTGTCCGGAAGCAGAAAAGAAGAAACTCTGATGCTGTGTCTACCGTGTTTACTGATGAAGTGGATCAAGTTTGTGAGCAGTGTAGTAGCGGGTTACATGGAGAAGTCATGCTCCTATGTGATCGCTGTGATAAAGGCTGGCATTTGTACTGTTTGTCACCGCCGCTCGAGCAAGTGCCTCCAGGGAACTGGTATTGTTCAGATTGCCTCAACTCTGATAGAGATTGTTTTGGGTTTATCCAAAGGAGGAAGTCCTGCTTGCTTGAGACTTTCCGGCGGTTTGACGAGAGGGTGAGAAAGAGATGGTTTGGGCAGAGGAATCCCAGCCGCGTTCAAATTGAGAAGCAGCTCTGGGAGATTGTGGAGGGGAAGGTAGGGGAACTAGAGGTTATGTATGGGAGTGACTTGGACACTTCAATTTATGGGAGCGGGTTTCCTCGTCTTGGTGATCCAGTGCCATCATCAGTGGACCTAGAGACGTGGCAGAAGTACTGTTCAAGCCCATGGAATTT
>CM041638.1:0-10459 GCA_023333625.1 Bothriochloa decipiens | reverse complement strand
GGGAGCCGATGTACGCTTCAGGGTGGACGGGGATGACTTTGCGGCGAATCACTGCATGCTTGCGGTAAGATTGCCAGTGTCCTAGCTATTCAGTTTGCCACATTAAGAGTTCAGTGTCTCTCGACCAAGACTAAAGCCTATGTGTGAGCAACACTTGTGTGTGTGCTCATCTTCTTCTTCTACATCTAGCCATAGTGGGTGAGTGTGTGTGCTGGTAAGCTTTCTTACCTTTACAAGACAACTGGACCAATAATTACAAGCTTTTGCATAGAAAGTGGGTATTATAATATACTATAAGATGTTTTTTCATACCGTGTTGATGTGAATGCTGAATCTCACTATGTCCTTTAATTGCATAGTATTTGGCCTAGTTCATCTTTAGTATTATCTATTTAGCCATATAGGTACTTTTCACAGTAGTTAGAATGGCTTCCTTGGCAGCCAAGTTGATCATGGCAATGCCTTGGGAGTCAAGAAGAATCAAAATCATCTGCCTAGTGGCAGTTTGAATATGCCCTGGGGTTGTGCCTCCTGCGTATAAAAGCAAGGGATTGAGCATATAGGCATTGAGATATTTTACTTTCATGGGTTCTTCTTTTGGTGCCTTGGGCTTGCCATTTGCTAGGATTGATCAAGGATTGGGATTGATGAGCTGGTTGTTCCTAGTATGATTATATTATGGTATATACCAATCAGAGAGCATGCTTGGAGATTGCATTACACTAGGGGGGACCGGCCCCAAAATACTACCGTAGCTAGATTTGCTGAAATGCACAAAATAGAATTGTTCCCGAGTTAGTTTAAGCATATATGTTATCACAAAACTCTTAGGTTGTGTTTGAGTGTCGATATTGGAGGGCTTGGCATTGAATTGGTTCCAATACCAAATCAGCCATGACATTGTATTGGGCTACAATTCAATTCCGTTGTTTGGATGAGTTAGTTTAAGCATATATGTTATCACAAAACTCTTAGGCTGTGTTTGGGTGTCCGTATTGGAGGGCTTGACATTGAATTGGTTCCAGTACCAAATCAGCCATGACATTGCATTGGGCTACAATTCAATTCTATTGTTTGGATGCCTGTTGCATTGGGCAGGGAGGAAGAAGGGGTAGGGAGGAACCTAGGGCAGGGAGGACCAGGGCGCCTTGCCAAGGCCAGGGTGGAAGAAGGGGCGCTGTCGGCCCCGAGGAAGAAGAGGGGGCACCGCAGCCGCGAAGGGCTGTCGATATTTGCTTAAACATGACCTTGTGCTATTTATTTTCTTGGGGTGGCTAACAGATGCTACACTTCAGGGGATCCTCCACCTGATGAATATAAATGGTTTGACTACGAAGCATATAAGCATCCATCTTCAGGTACCATCCCCATCACTAAAGCTTCCTTATAAGCTTGATTTTCTTATATTGGGGCTTTCAAGGGAAGCACTAATTTTGTTACCTTGAAATATTCAATACAGTGAAGAGAAATACATTGTTTAGGATAGTTGTGATTAAGCAGCACAAGTTGACAACTTGTTCGCTCATTTGTAGCTTTTTTGTCGGCATTAAAAGTCTTCTTCACCTTTCTGCCTGGCTTTTTTTTTGTCTCACACTTCCGTGGTTTTTAGCATCCATTAGTTCAAAGCATTTTTGTTGTGTGTGTGTGTGTGGATCCATATTCCTTCTGGTAATTTATTGTGGAATCTGACAAACCAGCACCAGCCCTTCTTGTTTGTAGCTTCATCTGGCTGTAACATGCATGATCTTTTTATATGTGTGTGTGTGTGGGTGGGGGATGATCCCCCTTATGCTACCCTTCCCTTGGTACCCCAAGGACCTTAAACTATTCACCTCCTTGAATTTCCATTCAGCTGTTGACCACCTCCTGTCTGTAGACTAAGTAGGACCCGGTTACTAAAGAGAGCATCCTCTGCTGCTGTTTTCTTTGCTTAAGTAATGTCCTCAGTTGAATAGTAGAAGGCAATAGCTTACCCAAGTTAGAATTAGAGAACCTTAATAGTCCTCTCTACGCTCTTGTTAAGTCAAATTGTATTAAACTTTTTATTAAATATTCGAAAAGGAGCTCTAGTGTTTATGACATTAAACTTGTATTATCGGATGCATTATATTTTTTATAATATATTAATTTAATGTTATAGATATTGTCATTATTTTACTATAAAAGTTAATTATATATAAAATTGTTTGACTTAAGTCGATTCTACTAGTATGAATTTGTTTATTGATTTTCAAATCGATAGAGTATCTGTGGCAAAGGCACCATGGAGCGTGCTACACGGCGCGGGGCCGCCAGCCAAAATGAATTGATGGGCGCTTTTTCATGGCGTCACATGTTAACACAACGATAGGTTATGGTGCATACACAGAAATCTCAGGTTCAGTAATCCAGTGGGAGAACAAGTGCAGTTGCTACATTCAGTTTTCAGAGCTTGGTTCAGAGCTGGTGTGTGTGCTATGTCCTCACTTGTTCTTCTACCTTCAGCCAGAGTGTGTGTGAGTGTGTGGTTAAGCTTGCTGTTTACCTGTGATGGGAGATCGGGGGCCAATGAATGGTATCAAAGTCGGGGCTATCGTTGCGCGGCTGATCACCGGGGTTCACCGGTGAATGGTGGTGAGCAGAGGTTCCACGCCAGGAGGTCATCGTTAGTGTTGTGTGGGTCGTGCGACGTTAGCGGAGTCCTAACAGGCACAAACGATGGCGAGTGGTCCGTGCACATGAAGGTCAAGCTGCACGCTCTGGAAGGCCATCGAGGCAGGCATTGAGGACGAATAAGACTCCTCGGCGATCACTACGATTCTATCTACGGTGCCACCGGAATACAGGGAGCCACTGGGGTTGAGGGACTACGCCAAGGAAGCTTGGGACGCCCTAAAGGCCATGCTAATCGGGTCTGGTCGCGCGAAGAAGGCGAAGGCACGGCAGATGCTGCGGGTGTACGACGCAATGGTGTTTTGCGACAGGATGCAGTGGAGGATTTTTTTCCCTTCAGTTGCAGTCGCTTGTTTGTCAGCCGGTGACGCACGGTCGGTGCAGAGGTGCATCGGCAGGTGGGGCTCGCGGCGCCGCTTGTGGTGTACAGCCTGCAGGTGGTCTTCGTCATGTTCGCCGGTGACCTAGGGGAGCTCTCCCTCTCTGGCTCCCTCTCCGGCGCCTCAGTCGCTGCCTCCTTTGCCAACTTTAGCAGGAGCGTCCTGGTACGTGCAGTGGTAACCTCGCTTCACTCAGCCATTTTGTGCAACTAGATATCGGTATGCACTAGTACTACTGCCTGTGTATCCATTCTGAAGAGCAGGGGGGAAATGTGAATCGGAACATGTACGCTGTAGGAGCTAGTTTTTAATGGAATTTATCATCAAAACTGGTACGAGTTCTGTAAATATTTTCTCAATTCACATTACTCCAATATTAATTTTCCACATGCTCCATAATTGTACTTACTAGACCTGCTTACTTAGGCACGATCTTACTAGAAGTAAGAACAGTGTATGAATTTTGACTTATTGCCTAGTGGCCAGTGCTATACTCTGTGATACCGGTAAACTAATTGGAATTTTTGTGCTCCTCTTTTCCATGTCAAGCTGGGTATGGGAAGCGCATTGGATACCTTTTGTGGACAATCATACGGAACAAGACAATATGACATGCTGGGGGCACACACACATAAAGGGCTATATTGTTCTTATACTTACGGGTGTTCCTTTGGCCTTTGTTTTGGGCTTCATTGGTCAAATCCTTATCGCACTCGACCAAAATCCTGAGATATCAGCTGGACTTTATGCCCAGTCGTTAATTCCTGGTCTTTCTGCATATTGTCCGGATATTGGTAGCTTGCTTTGGACTTACTTTGCTACTTCACGTTATGCTATGTTGGTGCTGGTTCGAAGTTTTGGCCTTGGCCACAAAGGCACAGGCCTAGTTTTGGCAACCTCAGTATCTTACTGGTTCAACGTGGCATTACTAGCTGTGTATGTGAAAGTCTCTGAAGCTGGCATGGATGGTCAAGGGAGGAACTAAAGTTAAAGGATTCCAAACTATATCTAAAGCTAGCAATTCCATCTACCTTTAGGACCTGGTAAGCCTGTTATGGGGTGGGGCCCCATGTGGAAAACATGTATTTCGATAAGTCTACAATGTTAAATTTATTAACTAGCAAAGAAGTAATGTGTACCTTTACCGTCTTTCTGCATGGAACTGGTTATTTGACTTGCAAGATACACTACAGGGTTCGCTCTCTTTGCCGACTGCAATGCGCACTCGGTAAAGGCAGAATAGCAGTCGGCAAAGGCTTTGCCGACTGCAATTCCACGTGGCAGTCGGCAAAGGGCTGTCGGCAAAGAAAACGTCAGCGAAGGTGGCTTTGCCGAGTGCCATGTGGCATGCAGTCGGCAAAGGCTTTGCCGAGTGCGACGTCGGCACTCAGCAAAGCCACGTGGCGCCGTCAGCCTGACGGCTGGCTTTGCCGAGTGCTGACGGCGAGGCACTCGACAAAGAAAAAAATTATTTTTTTTGAAAATTTCTACGAAAATTCTTTGCCGAGTACTGACACTCGGCAAAGGCATGACCCCTTTGCCGAGTGCCACGCTGGCACTCAGCAAAGCTGGGGATTCCCCAGCTTTGCCGAGTGTCAGCACTCGGCAAAGCTGGAAAAATTTTTTCCCTTTTTTTTCCTGTTTTCTTGCATCCAAACATTGCAAAATCATAATTTATATCACAATTTCACCAGGACCACCAGTAGCACCATTTATATCATAATTTCATCACATTTATCACCACCGTCACCATATATATCACAATAACACATATATCTCACAATAGCATCTCTTATCACCACCACAAGTCCATTACAACCATGAAACTCAACGCAACGAGTCGAACACCACAACTCGAGGTCCATCACATGAAGTTCAACACAACAAGTCTAGGTCCATCACGAAGAGAAGAAATACATGACAGAGACTTCGACGATACTCAAGTCCAGGAGCATAAGAAAGGCGACAAGTACCTAGCTCGTCGTGCCATCCCCGGAGCCGTCAGGTTGTCCGTCCCCAGAGCCCCCAGGGTTTTCCCATGAAACCCACCCTGGATCACGCGGCGCCGACCAGTACGGCCGCCCTCCGCCCACCGGCCACGAGTAAGGTGTAGGAGGGCCACGCGGAGGTGGATACGGTGGAGAAGGGCCACCCGAAGGTGGATACGGCATCATCTGAGGGCCGGCACCTCTAGGAGACGGGTTCGAACCGGCCGACTGTACCTGCACAAGTTAAAGGCCAAGTGATGTCATTAGTATCTGCAGGATGGACACACAAGCTAAAGCAAGAGTCAATGTACTCACCGGGGTTCCAGCAGGAGTGACAGGAGCAGGCACAGGAAAAGACGGTGGAGGAGGCGATGGAGCGAATAATTCAGGCGGTGGAGGAGGCCCGGGGATCTATAGGGATTGGAAGTAGCCGGCAAAGCCCTGCATTTGACTATTGTAGTGCTGCTGCATGGCTGTCAGGTGCTACTGGTAAGTCATCTGTTGCGCCTGCAACTGCGCCTGCATCTGCGTCTGCATCTGCGCCTGCATCTGCACCATCTGCTCCTGCACCTGGGCCTGCAATATTAGATCCGCAGTGTTGATTGTAAGTATAGGTGTGAAATGAGTGAATGACGAACGAAACCACACTTACCTGGAACTGCAACATGCTCGGCTGCCGAGACGCTATGGGGATGTCGGTGGAGCTCGTGGGCCTGGATCAAACCTGGCTCAGCGTGGGAGCATCGGACGGGTCGACGGCGCTGTGGGCCATGTAGTACCGGCCGTGCTGCTTCCCTGGTCCCAACCTCTGCAGGAGGTCTGTGTCCAGGGGCTCGGCGGTGGGGTCGAACGTCTCCCCGTAGCGCTGGCGAGCCGCGGCGGTGTACTCGGTCGCCTTCTCGTAGGCGGTGGGGTTGCTGTACACCTCGGGCCCATCCTCCGGGTTGTAGACGTTGTCCGGCGCTGTCGCCTTGCCCTTGTGGGAGAGGAGGTACCCAGTGAACTGATTGATTTCCTGCCCACCGTGCGCCTGCGTCTGCATTGAAAATAGAAACATGGTTACAAGTAATGACAATTGAGGGCTACAAAAAAGACATGAACGGACGCATACCCATCTTCTCATGTACGTTGGGAGGGGCTGGCTCCCTTGGTGGTGTGGCACCCCTCGCATCTGCAGGAGGCGGCCCCGACGGTCGTTGCGCCTCGCGTACGCCTCGTTCGTTTGCCACATGCGCACAATCTCCTCCCAGCAGTCCCTGTGGTTGTCGCACCACCCCGGACAGAACTGCATGACATCAAGTATTTGACATGCGAGAAGATTAGTGTAATGTTTCACTGAAGGAGTCTGAACGAATGTTTTCCTACTTAATTACATGCACGTATTGAGCGAAGGTGAGGTCGGTCTCCCTCGAGTTCATGATCTGGCGGATTTCGGGCTTCTTGATGGACTCTGCATGCACGTCGGCGTAGTAGTCGCGGATGGCCTGTATGCGCGCCTCATGGTACAGGTCCTTGAGACGATCTTTGCAGACCGCCTCCTGCACTCGCGCCGCCTGGTCCGCTTTACCCTCCTCGCACGTGAAGAAGTCCTGCACACAGACACATCATGTAGCATTGCATTGTTTTAAGAAGTCTGACGAATGCGTACTATTTAGCAATGCGGTGCGATGAAAGACTCACCCAAAACTCCCTCTTTATCTTTGCCACGAGGGTCTCGCCACCCACGTTGATGAGGTAGAAGTGAGCCCACCTCGTGGGCACCTTCAACTCGCCGTCCACGTTGACAAGGCCAGGGTAGTACTCCTTAATCAGGAGGCCCTGGATGCCATTGATATGGCATGATTCACCTTCTCCGCTCACAAACGTCCAGGTACTGCACGAGTCATTAAGAACAACTATAAGTCTGCAGTTCAATTTTCAACATGTCATATGAACAAGTAGTAAAATCAATAATGGTTACTTACGTCTGGCCCACGGGTGTAATCATCGGGTGTCTGTTGAATTGCGGCCGCACCCTAGGAAGCTGCATGGGCCTGCGCGAGTACACCTTGGCCACGCCTGACGAAGTCAAAGCCATCTGGCCTGGTGTAGGCACAGCGTCGTCGGCGTCGTCGTCGTCGTCCTCGTCACCCGTCGTCAGCCCCCCGTGCGAGGACGAGAACGGCAACCTCCTCGTCGCCTGGCGACGTCCGCTGCGGGGTTGCGACCCCCTACTGGATGATCCACCCGCCAACACCTCCTCCTACTCCTCGTCGTCGTTGGCGGTCTCCTGCGGAGGGACCTGGTACGCCGAGCGTATGGCTCGATGCGGCCGCTGCCGCCATCCGCCTGACATTTTGCCGAGTGCCTGCAATGACAAAGAACAAAAGAGTTAGCATAAATAAATGACAAGTACTTGTAAAGGAACATAATAATAACAATATAGTATTACATGGCCTCGTAATTATCTCCGCGAACGGCAATATGGCGGGCGTGAAGTCGTCATCACTATCACTATCGTCGTCATCGCTATCAATATTGTCGAGCTCTCTTAAGTCATCACTATCATCATCATCCTCATCACCTCCATAGTCATCATCATGTTCATCCTCCTGGACAACTCCATCGCGCTGCATCTGCCATCGCTCAAGCATTCTTAAGTCCTTAGCATCCTGCACCTCCTCACCCTCGTCCTCATCGATTTCGTTGTCTACTTCCATGCCCATGAGCGAACCAATGTCTATCTCCAAAGTACCTTCTAGCCCCTCAGGTTGATAGAACTCATCTTGGTTTGGGTCAAAGTCGTAATCATCGTCGTTTGGGAGAGGCGGTTTGCCATGTGGTGACACCAAATGCACAAGGCTCCAACCCGCAAGCTTCTCGTCTTTTTGGCACGCCCATGGGAGGTAATAAACTTGCGTGGCGTCTCGGTTGGCCACAATGTAGACATCGTCTCCTTTATAGCTGGAGTCCTGTCGAATCTCGACTTGCCCTATCGTAAGGTCTTGCCTCGTGACATCGGGATTGAACCAATGGCATTTGAATACCACCGGCTTGAAAGTCTCGGCACCCTTAAAGTTGAGCTCATATATCTCTTCGACTATGCCGTAGTAGTCCTTCTGATCCATGCCGGCCGTACAAACTCCGCTGCACATGGTTTTTAGGTTGGGTCGACTCTCCTCGTGCCTTCTTGTGCGAAAGCGATAGCCATTCACATCATAAACGGTGAATGACTTCACCCTATGGGAGAAGCCACGGCCCACCTGTTTCAATTCATCACTCATTTCTGTATCCGTTTGGGCCTGCAAGGGTGAGGACAGGTAGATCGTTACATTACTCACTCCGGGGAGCAAAGTGGAATCACAAAGTCGGAAAGAGGTTAGTTGGTTGGTACCTTTGTACAGAACCAGGAGATGAAATCGGGCACACCGTGTCTAAGAAGATTGTCTTCTTCTTGCTCGGTAGGAGCCCTATTGCCTGTGCAGTATTGACTAATAAATTCTCTGAAAGAAGAAAGAGACTAGAGGGTCAGATCATGATAGGTGGAGGATAGTGACGGTGTAGGTAACAACCTCATTGAGAAGTTACTTCTGATAAGGAATCACTTCATCAAGGTTGAGCAACAATGTGAACATGATAGTGTGCCACTCCTGATGGGTCGACTACTTGTTGGTACCTGCGCTTCCACTTCCGAGATCCCCTTGGAAAAGGCTGAGGGTCGATGAGTTCTCGTCGGCGTTGTAACGAGGGGTTGGATTGTGCACGATGGGAAGATTCTTAGTATAGTACGCCTGTGTGAAGGTCGACACCTCCTCCAGAACGGAGGCCTCTCCCACGGATGCCTCAATCTTGGCTTTATTTCTACACTTTTTTCGAAGAAGCTTTAGACACCTCTCAATTGGATAGCACCAACGGGCCTGCACGGGACCCCCCAACCGTGCCTCGCGTGGTAGGTGCAAAATCAGACGCTGCATCGACAGGAAGAAGCCGGGTGGAAATATCATCTCTAACTTGCAGAGCAACAGAGGTGCAGCCTTCTCCAGTTCAACACAAACATCCCAAGATAACTCCTTGGCACAAAGCTGGTGGAAGAAAAAGCTCAACTCTGCCAGGACGCGCCACACTGGCTCTAGGAGGTATCCCCGGGTCATCGCAGGAAGGATCCGCTCAATCCATATGTGGAAGTCATGACTCTTCATCCCTAAGACTTTCATAGTCTGCAAGTTCACGCCCCTGCTCAGATTCGTCGCATACCCATCAGGGAACTTTAACGTCTTGATCCACTGCAGTACTTCCTTCCTATCGGCCCTTTTCAGGATGTAATCGGCCGGGCCCCTTTTCCATTTCTTGCCAGGCGCAGGGGTCTTCATCACCAGGTTTGGTCTATCACAAATCATCTCCAAGTCCAGTCTAGCCTTGACGTTGTCCTTTGACTTTTTACCAACATCCATGAGTGTTGCCCAGAGTGCCTCGACCATATTCTTTTCTGTGTGCATTACATCGATGTTGTGTGAAAGAAGAAGGTCCTTGAAGTAGGGCAGCCTAGTCAAGCCCGATATATGAGTCCACATGTGGTCCTGAGCATATCCCTTAAAACCACCTATTTCCTCAACTTTGAGAGCCTGTATGTCAGCAAGGACGGCGGCAGGGCTCTTAACCTGCGGAATGGGGCCGGTGACTTGAACACCTTTCATGAAGTGCTTTACATCAAGCCTGAATTCATGGTTCTCAGGCAGGAATTGGCGATGCTTGTCGAAAGAAGAATACTTCCCACCTGTAAGTGCATTCACCCCCGAAGTGGGTTTTGGATAATTAATGACAATCAAGTTGGGGACTAACAAGTTTGTTCAAGTGAATTCACAGGTGTTAGTCCATTGAAAGATTTGAATGATAAATATTTGGTGATGCAAGCACTCTAAATTTTATATGGATGGATGATGTTTCTACTCAAGAGGACCCTATCATTTTATATTTACTTGAGTCATAGGAAACGTCGTACTATCAAGAGGGATACAAATAAGGTTGGTAATTCGAGGTCTAAAAGTGCTCAAGTCTATATTTAGGGCGTTTGGAGAGTCACCGTTTCTCTCACATCACTTAGAAATGACCTTTGCTTTACCCAATCTGGCCTACCGGTAGTACTGGACTTATACGCTTTTTAAACCGGTAGTATCCGTGCTATTTTTCTCTAAAAATGGAGCTTGCAAAGTTGTAGTAGTTTTTCTACTACCGGTAGTACCGGTCTCACCATCGGTAGTACTGGTGGTCACCGGTAGTAGCGCTTTTTATTAAAATTATATACCGGAAGTATCAGGCCTATTTTTCAAAAGTCGAGATCTTCGAGTTGGCAGTTTTATGTACTAGCGGTAGTACCGCTCCTGGCAGCGGTAGTACCGGTAGTAAAAATAAAATGTTTTAGCCAAAGTCGAAAGGGCTAGTTACTGTTCACTTTTGAACTAG
>CM041637.1:53893529-53935918 GCA_023333625.1 Bothriochloa decipiens | reverse complement strand
AAAAAAAAAAACCACTGAACATTGTGTTTCACTACAAGGAGGGGTGGTGACGGTGCATACCCCTCTTCTGCTGCAGAAACACTGGAAAGGGATCATCAGATCTTTAGCCTGAAGATCCATCTGAGCATTAAGATAGGCCGGAATGTCATCCTGCACGTGCGATATGGCGAACTGCTTACCACCTGCACACATGGCAACCAGATATTCAGACATTCAGCAACATGGCAACCGGAAATTCAGACATTCAGCAACACGTCAGACTGATGATGAATCGAATCAGGATTGCATTTCTGAACAATTGATTGACCTTTCGAGAAAATTGGGGATAAACCACACCCTAAAATAATCAAATCGCGTTTGTGTAGCATCGCATCGCGTTAGGGATTTCACTAATAAATCAAGAACCAGATCTTTCTCCTTCCTGCTAATTACGTACATACCGGGGCCCTGGAGGAAGGTGGGCTTGCGGCGGACGTGGATGAGGAAGAAAGGCCGGGCGCGGGAGAGGATGTTGTCGGCGGCCCACTTGAGCGCGTACTGGCTGCCCCTGTCGCCGTCGACGGCGACGGCCGCCCTCCCGTGCTCACCCGACGAGAGCGGGTTGCAGTGCTTCACGGCAGCGTCGGCGGCGTCGTTGCGGGTGTCCTTCTTCTTCGCCGGTGCCACGATGGGCTGCGTGGGGAACGTGTACGACATCTCCGGGCGGCGGTGGTGCTGGTCGTGGCAGTGGTGGAGGTGGAGGACGAGGGCATGGCGTCGATGGCGTCAACCAATGGCCTGGTGGTGGCGGTGGCCGTGGGATAAGAGAGAAATGGCGCGAAAATTGAGGACGCCCGCGAGTTTGGCGGGGAACCCGCTGCTGCTGCATGCCACTCTTCTGTTTGCCCTTGAAAAGGGGAGCCCAGCCCAGCCCAGAGCTTGGAAAGCTCAGAAAAAAATTATTTACTATTCTTTGGCAAATTTTGTCATATATTAGAGCATCACCATAAGACTTTCTTAAACTTACTCTCTAAATCATCGTTTGGAGAGTCATTTGAATAAAAATCGCTCTCTACACCTTTTAACCATCCGACAACTTTTCTATAAAGTCAATCTCGCTCTTCATATTTAGCTAGCATGAAATTCAGAATATGGGATACCAACTTTTGGAGATATTTTTCTTAGAGTTGCTTTAATAAGAGCAATCCCAAGATCCTCTCTGTATCCTTATTGTTAGGAATAGAGATTTTGAATACCACCAACGGTTTTGGATTTCTTGCTAGTCAAAGATACAGAAAATGAAAATGACTTTCTAAAATGCATACAAGATAGATATAGAAGAAGATTTGTATACAAATAACTCTTTAAATGATGATCTAGAGAATAAACATTAGAAATACTTTTGTTTAACGTAGTAGTTTAGTGTACAGAAGAAAAAAAAAAGACAAAAAAAAAAACAGAGGAGTTGCAGTAGTGCATGCTAGCGGAGGCGAGTTAAGCATATAGAGACTACTAATTGCAACAAAGCAAGCATTGCCCTACGTGAATTAGAGATGGCGATTGGTGAGGCGAGTATAGAACGTAGGGAAAAAAAGAAAAAGAAAAAAAAAGGGTATAGAGCCTATAGAGGTCCGCATTGTGCAGCATTGAAACATAGGAGGGGGCAGAGGACCTACAACCTGAATGACATAGAAAATCGAGAAGGGATAATGTAATGAATCCAGACGGCTAGCGGGCTAGGATTAAATCATTGCTACAGATTTTAAATAGCTCATGTAGCATTTTTGTCAAGCATGCAAGCTTCAACGAGTATATTCTTGTATAAAAGGCGATTACTTGTACTTTTGGAAACTACAGATGCAGTGAACTATATAGACGCCCAGTCGGACCAAAAAGATTCCCGTGAGGTGGGGGATCCAAACTGGGTCTTAAATATCTCTGCCATAACTGTATGTTGTCATTGACAAAATTTATCTCATCATATGCAGGCCTATTTTGATGAAATAAAGCATCTATATGATGAGGATAGATGCCCAACTCGGTAACTAAAAATCAAAATCCCATTGGGCCTGGGCCTATAATTGACATCTGCCCGGCACCTACAGCGGTTAGTGCGTTGCTGACAAAAACGGTCCAACTACAATGCTCACCCCAATCACGCACACAACTACCCCTCCCGGCAAAAAGAGGAAAAGCAGCCATTCATGGCAAAAGTCATTTTAAACACTAAACAAAGTTAGATTGTATTATATTTATATATTTAATATAAACGAGAGTCCACCAAACACGTACGTACGTACGCGCAAGATATAGCTATACTTTTATTCAGAAAGAAAACTGAAAACGAGTCCACACGGTCCACTCATGCTGATCAGTGATTCAGTTAATAATAAAATTTAAAAGTTAGGCCTTTTCTGGCGGAGCTAGTAGGTGCGTCGAACTTTCCTCTCTCTTTTCTTTCTTTCTTTCTTTCTTTCTTTCTTTCTTTCTTTCTTTCTTTGTTATTGCTTTCTTATTTACAAGCAAAGTCAAAGTAACAGACTACGTGTATGTTAAAGCGTGGGTCGGATAGAAATGGAATTTTTGGATTAAGATTATTTTTGATGGGTTAAAATAGGTTTAGAAATCAAGCAAGGTTAAGTTGGGTTGCCGGGTTTTCTTGCAAATTATTGAGTTCTTACAACTAGTACATCAACCCGTGCTTGGGTTAGAATTTAGGAGACAAACATTATTAGTTGTTACTTAGTATATCTCTAACTAATTAAACTTGCTTATATGAAATTGTTTTGCACCCTCTTTGTTCTTTTTTTTCTAACACACAGTAGACATTATAGATATTATGTATCTGCTAGACATATTCTTTTTACATCTCAAATTTCTTGATGACGTGACAACTATTTATTTATACTCTTTGTTTCAGGTTGTTCAGTTTTCCAATTACACTAGGAAGCTGAAGCATGATCACCATGCAAAGTTCAACTCTGTTAATTCAGGAGACTAGCTTTGTTTTGAAGTTATACAGTAAATAATAAAGAAAAACATGTTTGTGACTATGTCCTTCTTAATTACGTATTTGTACTTATTTCTGGGATGCACCCGTTTGATGGTTTGGCCGTGTCTTGGTTGGGATATATGGGTTGGGTGAACTGTTCCTGTGGCGACGCTAGGAGAGGCTTTGGACTTGGAGTGGTTTGGTTGGATTGGGGTGGTGGAGTTATGGACTTGTACATATTATCGGAAAATGGAGCGAGTTTTTGACCCATTACCAGGCCGGCCATTATCATATATTCATATCGTGCATGCATACGTAACTATTTTTATTTCTATTAACGCAACCAGTGCGCCACAATCTTTTTTTGTACGTATACATATATACCTCATCATCAGTTAAATTAATTCAATAGACGAAAAGATATATGTTCCCTCCTATGCAACCTGTGTGTTCTCCATTTTCTGCATAACAACCCAAACTTTTGGGTTCGAATATGCCTTCCAATTCAACCCTGCTGGTCATCATCTGAGAAAGTCCTGCTACCTAGTTTACATCATCTTTTACTAGTGCTGGCTTGTAGTTTGGCTCCATGCAAATGCCGGCCATACATGCACCTATAGCTAGCTAGCAGCAATGCACCATCGATCTGTCTGTCTATATATACCACCTTATCTAGCTTGGAATCTCATCCAATTTTTCATCAATCTAGCTAGGTACCTTTGGAATTCAGTATGGTAGTCAATCAGTCATCAGTTTATCTCGCAGACTTGCTGCAATTCAGCTTGTGCACGCATGAGAAAAGCTAAGCCCGGCGGTCGGCATATATAGGAAGATAGCAAGCAGGAGTAGGTGATAACTAACTGACGACCTTGACTGCTGGTGAGCGCGACGGACGCGGTGATAGATCACAGATGGATGTCGTCCGTTCTCCGTTCGCAGGCTGCCATCGATCGTCGTCATTCGTCAACAAAGGTTCGGCGTTGAAGACGCGGACATATATATGCAGTATAGGATTGCTTCAACTCACAGTAATAATCTTGTAATGTTGACATTGCATTTTTGCATGAACACGCATGTGTATGTATTCCTAGCTAATTTCCTATTCCATCCATCACCAAAAATCTTTCAGCGTCCCTTTTGACCTTTTTCGATCTTCTACCTGCCTGAAAATCATCTGCAGTGTGATGACAGATGGATGACGCGTTGTATATGCACGCACCGACGCGTCTGATCGTGCGTGTCCTTTTGTGTTTTTATACAACGCAATCTTTGTTTGGGTGGAGGCGTCATCTATCTATCATGGAACCCTTGGTGCAGTATAGTATTGTTTCCTAACGGCAGGATGTGAGTTTTTTTTTGTTGGGATTATATAATTTCTGTTATGGAATCTGATATGTGTAAAGTCTGAATCCTGAAATAAACCTTGATTGCTGTTTGTTTAAAAATGGGGTGTTGGTGCAGTGTCTTACTTGCTTCCTTCCTTCATGCCCCTCCAACTCATTGGGGCAAGGAATGTCCAACTTCCCCTTGTTTATTTATAACGAAGTAATATATGGTGATATAAAGCTGCTTCTGCACCTATTTCAGAAGAAACCGCATCTGAAAAATCCTGCTAGGAGATACTAGGTTGAAGGAATCCCACGACTTCGGCTACTGTTTTCACTATGGGAAACGGAGGCTTTGCCGAGTGCTGCAGACTTTGTCGAGCGACAAAGCAAATGCACTCGGCAAAGAGGCTCTTTGCCGAGAGCCAGACGTCGTACTCGGCAAAGTGAAGCACACGGCACATTGGATCTTTATCGAGAGCCAAGCACTCGGCAAAGATCGGCACTCGGCAAAGTGGGGCCTAGACAAACGGCATCCGTGGACGTCCGCTTTGCCGAGTGCCCTGCCGTTAGGCACTCGGCAAAGGAGCCACCTTTGCCGAGTGCCAGGCTCTCGGCAAAGTCCTGCAACGTGGCGGGCTTAGGGTTGGCCAGGGCGACAGCCTTTGCCGAGTGCCACGTCGGCCAGCACTCGGCAAAGGCTTCTTTGCCGAGTGCCATGTCGTCCAGCACTCGGCAAAGGGGCACTCGGCAAAGGCCTCCGAGTGCCCCCGCTGGCACTAGGCAAAGAATAAGTTTTTTTATTTTTTTCTTCCTAATTTTTTTGTGGGGCCTTGATACAGTAAATACATTTCGACTTCAAAAGTTGAGATAATTTGACTTTTTGTGCTATATTTTTTCAATTATTTTTGTTTCTTTGAATTTTTTCGATAACTTTAAATTTGAACTGCAGATACATGAAATAATGGAATTTGATCATTCAAAAAATGGTATTCATGATGTTTGGAGTATGTTGAGGCCATATCCAGGACCTCGCATGAATTTACGACCATGTTGGTGTCGTAACATGAATAGTTATGTGCGGAAAAAGTGTTTTTAAATTATTTAAAATCCAAACGAAGTCCGAAAATGACGAAACGTGTCGAGGTGTCATGTTATCGCATGTAGAGGCTATGATAAAAATTTGAGAATGTTTGGAGTAATTTGCGACGCTGGATGTCTAAAATCCAAACATCTCCACATATGATCACATATTTATGCTAACTATTTTAATCTTTGTCATTGCAGGCACTCGACAAAATACCGGGCGAAAGACGGCAGCGACCGTAACAAAAGGTCCGCTCACAGTACCAGATCCGCAACGAGGAGCAGGCGATCGCCGACGACGACCCAGAGGAGGAGGTGTTGGTGGAACCGTCGACCAGTGGGGGGATGCCCCCCAGCGGACGTCGCACGTCAACGAGGAGGCTGCAGTTCCAGGAGGCCCCGCAAGGGGGACGACGACGACGACGACGACCGGTGACGACGGCGGTGGCGGCGACGATGACAACGACGACGACGGGGGTGAGCCGACACCAGGCGAGACGGCGACACCAAGCGAGATGACGACACCAGGCGAGACGGCTTCCTCAGGTTTGAGTAGGCCCTACCAGCGTGGGCCCTCGTCGCTCCCTGACCCACGGCCGCTTCGTTCCCACCGCCCGGTGATTCGACCAGTGGGTGAGACATAATTATTCATTGTTGATTTCACTACTTGTTCATATGACATATTGAAAATTAAACTGCAGACTAACAATTGTTGTTAATGACTCGTGTAGTAGCTGGACGTTTGTGAGCGGAGGGAGCAGTTCATGCATATCAATGGCATCCAGGGCCTGCTGATTAGGGAGTACTACCCTGGCTTGGTCACCCACAAGGGTGAGGTACAGGCGCCCATGAGGTGGGAGCACTTCTCCAGCGTCACGGACTCCAACGGTGAAACCTTGGCGGCGAAGATCAAGAGGGAGTTCTGGGTGAGTCTTTTCATCGTACCGTATTTCTCAATACTACGCATTCGTTGGACGTTCTTAAAACAATGATGAGTTCTGTGTGAGTTCTGTGTGTAGGACTTCTTCACATGTGAGGAGAGGAGAGAGCAGTATGCGGTGCGAGTGCAGGAGGCGGTCTGCAAAGATCGTCTCAAGGACCTGTACCACGAGGCACATCTCCAGTGCGTCATCAGCTACTACGCCGACGTGCTTGGCCAGGTGGTGAAGAAGCCGCAAGTTAGGGAGATGCTACTCCAGAGGGAGACCAACCTCACCGAGGCGCAGTACATGCAGGTAATTAAGCAGGAAACATTCATTCTGACTTCTTCCGTGAAACATTCAATTCATCTTTTGGCATGTCAAATACTTAATGTCATGCAGATGTGTCCGGAGTGGTGCGACAAGTACCGGGACTGCTGGGCGGCCATTGTGCGTAAGTGGACTACGGACGCGGCGTACCAGAGGCGCATAGAATATCGGGAGCACCGCCTACAGATGCAAGGGGCACCACACCACCAAGGGAACCAGTCCCTCCCATTGTTCATGGAAAGATGGGTACACTTCTGTTGATCTATTTATTCTAGTGCTCAATTGTCATTACTTGTAAACATGTTTGTGCTTTTCTCGCAGACCCAGTCGCATGGTGGGCAGGTCGTCAACGAGTTCACAGGGTACGCGCTTGCTCATAAGGGCAAAGCGACGGCGACAGACAACGTCTACGACCCGGTGGACGGGCCCGACGCGTACACTAACGTGAGCATCTACCCCAAGCTCACTTAGTACACCTTCGCGGCTCGCCAGCGCCATGGGGAGACGTTTGACCCCGCCATCGACCCCCTGGACACAGACCTTTTGATGAGGTTTGGAGGAGGGAAGCAGCAAGGCGGGTACTAGATGGCCAACAGCGCCATCGAGTCGTCCTCTATTCCCACGCTGAGACAGATTCGACGAGAAGGGACCACGAGCTCCTCCGACATCCCCATAGCGCCTCGGCAGTCGAGCAACATGCAGATGTTCTCGGCATTTCAGGTAAGTGAAGTTTTATTCGTCGTTCACTCGTTTCAAACATGTACCTTGCCTTCACATACCATCAACCTTGCGGGTGTAATATTACAGGCCCAGATCGCACAGTTGCAGGCGAATCAGGAGAACATGGTGGTGGCCCATCAGCTGCAGCTGGCGGCTGTCACGCAGCACTACCAGCGTCAGATGCAGGACTTTGCCGCCTACTTCCAGGGCCTTCAGATCCCGGGAGTGCAGCAGGCCGAGCTCCCTGCCTCGATCTTCGCTCCACCACCTATTCCTGTGCCTACTCCTATAGGGACTCCGGTGAGTATATTGCCTGTTGCTTTAGCTTGTACGGCCATCCTGCAGGTACTAATAAGATCACTTGTCCTTTTGTGCAGGAACAATCGACGGGTTCGAACCCGACTCCTGCAGATGCCAGCCCTCCACTAGGCCCGACCTTCCCGACTCAGGGGTTCACGTGGCCAGGTACCGCTCCTCCTCCACCGACGCAGCAGGGGCACTCCGGGCCTGCAAGCGGTCCTCTGCTTCCGCCGCCCTACTGGACGTTCCAGCCGGTGCCGCAGTCAGGGTGGTCTCCGTGGGAGCAAGGTGGGGGCTCTGGGGCCCCTGGGGACGCCGGGTTGAGCTAGGTACCTCTATTGCCCGCTTGTGGACTTGTATAGATGAACTTGTCGCTCTTTTGGACTTGTGGTGAATTTGTATGGATGTAACTAATGAATTTGAAGACCTTTTTGTATGAATTCATGTTGAGATATCATTTGATGATGAAATATGATTTTTATGTGATATTTTAGTCTATTGTCGTGAATATATGTGAAATTACATGTCTGGAATGTAAGAAAACAAAAAAACAAAATAAATTTCCAGGCGGCAAAGCTGGGCATTTCCCAGCAGAGCCCAGCTTTGCCGAGTGCTGGCGTGGCACTCGGCAAAGAGGCCGTACCTTTGCCGAGTGCCAACACTCTGCAAAGAATTTTTCAAAAAAATAAAAAATCTTTGCCGAGTGCCAGGCGTGGCACTTGGCAGACAATTTTTCGAAAAATAAATAAAATAAAAAATCTTTGCCGAGTGCCTGCCACGTCACACTCGGCAAAGAGTGCCGTCAGGTTGACATCGCCCGTTACCTTTGCCGAGTGCTGGCGTGGCACTCGGCAAAGCCTTTGCCGAGTACCTGCCAGGTGGCACTCAGCAAAAACAACTTTGCCGACCAATTCTTTGCCGAGTGAGCTTTGCCGAGAGCCGCACTCGGCAAAGCCTTTGCCGACAGCAAAAGTGCCTTTGCCGAGTGCCGGCGGATCCAGTAGTGTTTGGCACTGTTCTTTGTTTTTTTTTTTTGCTTTTTTCTCTCCTTGTAACCGATTTTTTTCCTAAAAAAAATAGGTTTGGTAGCGCACCCATCGTGCTAGTGTAAGTAGACCCTGAGCAAAATTGGGTGACTATATATAGTTCTTACTCCATTAATTTGTCTAGGAATACTATTAAGATATATGATTCTCTAGTTGAGTTAATTTCTCGTCGTCGTTTATTAGCCATATATTTCTCCTATATTTCACGTGCCTGAATTTTAAAATGACTCAGGCAGCACTCTTGTACAATCATCTAATAATAGTTTTTTAATAAGAGATGGAAAAAGTGAGTTCTATCAGTCAAAAAAAATATAGATGAAACTCTCGTGGCTCATTTTCCAATTCTAAATGAGTTATGAAGTTAAAAGTAGTTTACTAAACAATGTAATAAAAGTGTACATTGAAAGTGATAATTTCATTTATATTTTATTGTACTATTCTATCTATTGTCATTTTTTCGGAACAATACTATGAAATTGCCTACAGTTTTTTATGAGAGTAGTCATAAGCTCTTATGGCTGCACATAAGCATTTCAGTTTCTTAGTCGAACTATATATACAAAATATATGGAGATATATATAATTGACGGCAGATAATACGTACTATTGCAAGTCTACTGTGCCTAGCTATAGAGAGATGTCCCTGTGAAGAAAGAAGGTCCAGTTTCGCCTAACACGCGCGCAAACTCTAACTAACCAAGCACAAGCTTGTTGTAAACGTGGACTCTCTTTATGCGTCAAAAAGCAACCATTTTTCTCCTTCCTTCCTTCCTGAAGGCTGAAGCTGAGGTTCCGTTTTAATTTGGACTCCATCCGAAGCATCCGATACTGGTCACAAGCAAGTTGTGCCAGAATAAAAAGCTTGTTTTTCGCAGCACAGCAGCCGAGAGGAACGACCGGAGATCGACTTACTCCCTGACACCTGACAGCAACGTCGCAACGAACTCTCTCGTCAGAAAAGGGCACCTGCGACTCACACGCTTCACGAGGTAGCCACCACACCTGCAACACACACAATCACATTAGTCATATCAGTACTTTTTTAACAGCAATATGCTCTTTGTAATATGCTAGCTAGCTAGCTAGCCACGTCATCGTCACGAGACTTCTCAGCTTAGGCCTCGTTTAGATTCCCGATTCGAATCGGTAAATACTGTAGCGTACGGCACTATAGTATTTTTGTTTTTATTTACTAATAATTATCCAAACATTGATTAATTAGGTTTAAAATATTCGTCTCGTAAAGTACAACAAAACTGTGTAATAAATTTTTAATTTCATCTACATTTAGTACTCCATGCATTTGCCGATATTTTAATGTGATGAGGAATAAGAATTCTACATAGTGAAATTTAGGGATGAATTTGGAACTAAACAAGACCTTAATTAATTTTTCAAGCCAACATATATATATATACACACAATAAAGCGAGTGACTAATAAAATTCGTCAATTTCTTTCTTGTTCGTGTCTATTTTGATTGACTCTATGATAGGTCGATGATCGATGTGCATGTATGTGCTGTTTTTTTGTGTCTGTGTGTGACTTTTGTGGTCTAGGGAATTTAATTCCTTGGTTTACTTACATGTTCAGAAAACCTTTTTGCCTTCCTCTCCGTGACATGCGACCTGATTATAGAAAAGCAAGGCCAAACGAATTCTTCAATCTTCTTTCTCCTTCCTTTCTTTCCATATGAAAAAGACCACGCGGTGGAATAATTTAGGCAATCCGTTAATTGGACATCAGGAGTTCAGGACGTTGATTTTTTTTTTGATGTTCATATTGTCTGTATAAGATCATGGATAGATACATGAGAACATTTCTTCAATACCATTAAAATCTATATAACTATAGCTTTGTATGCCAAGATGCCATCAAAGAATATATATAGTGCTCCTTCATTACCATTTCTTTTCTTCCCTTCTATGGTATCACTGATAATATTGCTAAAGTTAGAAGCTATAAACTTTAAAGCATAATTTCATAGCACTAATTATGACTATTTTACCCCTGGCGCGCACACACCACCAATCGTACAATATTTATGGGGAAGGGGAATGTTATTTATTTTTGTGAGAGGTTCATATTTTTTATACAAGCTTAATGTAAGAATTATATTGTAGTCAAAATGCTGGAACGGACAGAAAATCACAAATTTTCAGTGTGCATACATGCTCTTTGGAAGAGGAACATTAGGTTGGATTTGGACTTTTTTATCACAGCACAGAAAAACTAGAGTATAATTGTCTTGTTCTAGCACCATCTAACAGCTACTTCCTCCGTCCTGAAATATTATTTACTGTGGCTTCTAAAATTTGTATTGAAATATAAATGCATTGTGTCTTCTAAAAAATAGCTATAGGTTTTAGTAACATTGAAGGAATTTTTGAGAACGGGGCGGTAGCTCAGTGGGAAGGATTGCCGGTGTGCATCCTGCCCACCCGCGTTCGAAGCCTGGCTTCGACGCTGGGTATCTCACCCAGGAACAGTAGGTTCCTTTATAAATAATTTTCGTTGCCTCTCACGCAGATGTGCCATAATGGTCAAGTGACGTGTCCGTCACGCTCGGAGTCCTCGGATCTTCGAGTACCTCTTAGCTGCGTTTTAGTGCTAGGTATAGTTGTAGGTTTGTTTGTATACCGCGTGTGTGAGGGTGTGTCTATGCGTGAGTGTGGTGGTGTGTGTCTGCACAGATACTACAGCTGTATTTAGATGAGAGACAGTCAAAAAAAACATTAAAGGAATTTTTCTTTGGAAAGATAGTGAAGCAATGCAACCATGGTTTCGACCTACAATACCTTTGCTTGGTCATTAACTAAACCCACATATATACAAGCATGCATCCTATGTTTTGCATGGCTTCTATTTTCAAAGAGTAGCAAAGAAAGAGCCTCACCAATCAGCTACTCTCTCTCCCCCATCTGTTCTATCATTCTTGTCCTTTTTTTTTGAGATTAGAGCTACTCTCTCTCCCATGTGTCCTATCATTTTTGTCATTTGGAATAATGGCAGTCTCATAAAAAAGATACAGCTTTCGACTAGATTTTCTACTATTAGTACATACAGAAATCAACGTATGCACAATTATATCAAAAGTGCTTTGTAATACCTATAGACCTATAGTGTACCACCTCAGTTCTAAATTATAAGACACTTGGTTTTTCTAGAGATACATTGTTTTTATTATGTATCTAGACATGATATATATCTAAGTGTATAGCAAAACTGCGTATCTCGAAAATCCAAAATCTCTTACAGTTGAAATCTAAAAGGGAGCACATGATATCTAGTATAATCTCCAAACAAAAAATATTTTAAAAGCTTGAATTGTTTCAACCATATCCAAACTGACAAGGCCTATGAAATCAAAGGAGGAAGTATACATGTATCTACTCTAGATCATATCTATCTATACTTACTATTGAAGTAAGAACTTTTCTTGAATTCTTTCCATCAAATTTTCACCCATATGTGTCAGTAATGTCATCTTCTCGTCGATCCTTCTTTATGCACAATACTCTAAGAGCAACTCCAACGGTTTTGTAAATAGACTTTACATTCTTGTTTTTGCAAAACAGTCTATAAAACTCATATCCAACGGTTTAGCAAATAGGCTTTGCATTCTTGTTAACTTGGCAAAATCTTGGGATGGATTGACATATATGTAAGCTCATAATCGGCTAGGCATTCCGTCTCGCGTGCTACTCCCGCGCGCGCTCTTCCCTCCCGTGCCGCCGGGTTTTCTGTTTTAGATTTTGGCAAGTCAATTTTGTCAAACCGTTGGAGATAACCTTTTTTTCTCCTCCCCATATTGATTTGAGAGTTGACAAACTCTATGTTTTATCAAACAAAAAATACAAAACTGTTGGAGTTGCTCTAAGTATAAGAGTTATGTTTGGTTTTACTATAAGTAGACAAGTAGTATTGCACCCCCGACCGGGCTAGTGCTAGCCAAGAACTAACAGCATGGAAATAATGGGGCCCACAGGACGGGCTCTCTCTTGCTACACAAGCAGTAGCACTGTATAGCAGCAGTCAACTGGAGGCGGCGTCACTGTCATCCTCTTGTGAAGACACCGCCATGACCATGACAAGCCAAAGCCAAAGCACAAGCACCCCCGAACTGCTGCCCTTTCACCAATCACCACCACCAACCCGCCGCCGGTGGCGGTGCATGGAATGCGTCCCGTGCAGGCTGCACCTCTTCCTCCTCTCCTTCCATGCACGCACGCACGCACACGTGGCGCGCTCGCGCTGCCTTCCTACTTCCGCCGCCGACCGCGCGCTGCTTGTCTCTTCTTTCCCAGGCCCTCCACCACAGGCATGTGTCATGTGTGTATAAATTCCTCGTGCCCTGCCGCCGCCTCTGTATATCATCTCCATCTCCATCCCTGGGCTGGAGCCTGCAGGAGAGCTCTTCCCGCTGTGCCGTGCTCGCTTCGCCTTCTCCATTCCACCACCGCCGCCGCCAAGAAAGCAAGGCATGCTAAATCTGGCAGCGCACTATCATTATTAGGCGTAGCACCGTGTCCAGGCAGCCATTACTCGGCACTCACTCACTGCTTTAGAGGCGTTTCCATTTCCATTTCTACTTCGCCGCGACCGGCCGGGAGGATCTCGATCGGACATCGGAGAAGGAAAAGCTAGCCACGCATCCAGGCCGCCGCGCGCGCCGGCGACGCGCTGTTCTTGGAAACAAGCCGGGCGTACGTCGTCGCGGCGAGCTGCCTCGGAGTTTGACGGTGGTCTGGTTTCCATTGTTGATCGATTCGGGCACGCATGATTGATTGATCACCCGGCTGGTTGGTTGGTGGCGCCCGCGCGTCGGTCTGTCGGTTGTCGCCGGCGGCTTCTTGCAATGAGCGACGTCTCCGTCCGGTTCGTGGTGGCTGCGGTGGCCGTGGCCGCCATCACTCTCGCCGCCGCGGTGTCCGCCGCGTCCGTGGCGCACGACTACGGCGATGCTCTCCACAAGAGTCTTCTCTACTTCGAGGCGCAGCGGTCGGGTCGTCTGCCGTACAACCAGCGCGTCCGGTGGCGAGGCCACTCGGGTCTGACCGACGGGCTGGAGCAGGGCGTGGACCTCGTCGGCGGGTACTACGACGCCGGGGACCACGTGAAGTTCGGCCTTCCCATGGCCTTCACCGTCACCCTCCTGTCCTGGGGCGTGCTCGAGTACGGCGGCGGGGTGTCCGACGCCGGGGAGCTGGCGCACGCGCTGCAGGCCATCAAGTGGGGCACGGACTACTTCGTGAAGGCGCACACGGCGCCGACGGAGCTGTGGACGCAGGTGGGCGACGGCGACTCCGACCACTACTGCTGGCAGCGGCCCGAGGACATGACCACGTCGCGGCGGGCGTACAAGGTGGACAAGGACCACCCGGGCTCCGAGGTCGCCGCCGAGACGGCGGCCGCCATGGCCGCCGCGTCCGCCGTGTTCCGCGCCGCGGGCGACGCGCACTACGCGCACCTGCTGCTCCACCACGCGCAGCAGCTGTTCGAGTTCGCCGACACCTACCGGGGGAGGTACGACCTGAGCCTCGACGTGGTCAAGAGCTACTACCCGTCCTCCAGCGGGTACCACGACGAGCTGCTGTGGGCGGCGCTCTGGCTGCACCGCGCCACCGGCCGCCGCGACTACCTCCGCTACGCGCTCGACAACGCCGAGGCGTTCGGCGGCACCGGATGGGCGGTCTCGGAGTTCAGCTGGGACATCAAGTACGCCGGCCTCCAGGTCCTCGCATCCCAGGTATGTTCACACATTGTTTTCCATTTTGTTTCAAATGTCTGAATCATTTCAGTAAGTCATACGTAAATCGAATCGCTTCTTCTGAAAACACACACACACTTCATATATAGGAATTAATACTGCACAATTTAATCCTTTTTATTAACTTCTTGTTGTGTTTTGGTTCAAGCACGCCGCCTAACAAAATTTACCACCGTTGATTGGGAGAGAGCAAAATGTTTGCTTAAAAAAACAGATTCTTTTTTGTTCTTTTTTTCCCGGGGGGGGGGGGGGGGGGGGGGGGGGGGTGATGGGGGGTGGTGTGTTTTAAATGTTTGACATGCATGCATTGCACAAGGCAGCACAACGTCTGAACCAACCAAGTGTAGTAGGTGGTTAACACATTCTCTTTTGGATGCCCCACGCGTGATGGCGAAAGATGTTTTAACTGGAAGTCTGCAATGCAGAGTAGCATGCAGCAGCAGCACCAGTTCCATCTTCCAAGATAGCATCAGGGGCAAGCCTGTTTGGTGCAACCTTCCCTTTTGCTTAGACTATCTTACAAGCATAGCCCTGCTCACCCATTGCTTTTGCTTGTGTTTGAATTTGGTGGCTGCACAACATCTCCACATCCAACAACAACTTCATCTTGTCGAGGAATGCAATGCATATTTGTGTAGTATACATATGTGGAATTATAAAGGACATATACATGCAGATTTTAGTCATTTATTTTCATTTTTTGAGGAAATATATGCATGCTGATCTGTCACATCCACATTTCCTTTGAGAGAAACCATATAATATAGCATCAACAGCCTATATATACACATGGACAAAATAATCTGGCTCATTAAGCAGAGGATCACTGCTCATAACCATGGGAATCACAGGAGCCGCTGCTGGTCAATTGTTTATAATAAGAAAGCAGATCAAATCTTCCCTCTACCTGTTCCCCTTGTCCTTTGTCAACCATTTATGTCATTTTTCCCTCATGTGCTCTTGGTAGCAAGCAAAAGCATGCATTGTTCTCAAACAAAAGAAACAGTCTGTTTTCCTAACCCTGGGGATTTATTTATAAGGGGTCTTGTAGAGTAGAGTAGACTGATGGCATTGTTATTGGGGGTCTGTAGAAATGGACTGCATTCCTAATCCTGACACCACACATTGACCACAGCTCCTTCCAGTGCTTAGAATAAAAGACAGACGTCTCTTACCAATGCAAACATTTCTTTATGCATCCACAAGCCTGCCTGCCTGTCCTCTATCTCATCATGCTTGGACTGTGATGTTCTGAAGCAAGCAAATCAACCAACTCTGAAGATTCTAGCCACCTTACTGGTGATGCACCTGGACAGAGGAGTCAGTGTCATTTTGAAATCTGTTAGTGAAAGCTTAACACATAAATAAATGATTTGAGAGGAGATGAAGAGAGAGAGAGCGTGACACAGGTCTTGCCCATGAATGAAGACAGCACTAGAGCCAATTTTAAGGTAGAAGAATGGAACATCCATCAACACGTGGGGGTCATTCAACTAACAGTAGTTACATGTTTGGAAAAAGGTTGAAGTTGTTGGATCACAACCAGAGCCCTGACAAACTGAACCCTGAAAGAAGGATCATGTGGCCAGGATCCTGAATTTTCAAGTATAGTTTTACCTTTTGGTTAACTTATTGTATACGTAGCCTACACAACTAGTTTTGGATGACAGTATGACACTGAAATTTGGACCATAACAAGACAGAGACAGGGGATGTGTCATAGAGTACATCCTACATGGCTGCTCAATGGCCAATTGTGCATTCAATAGCTTCAAGTCTTACTCCAGATTCCAGAAGTCAGCAGTAGCATAGTGTTTGGCCAAATGGTTTGACTTAACAGGAGCTGATAATAATGGAATATAACAATCTGATTTTGACGTATCAATCAGAATAATGACACTGCAAATGACAGTTGCTTCAAGCATAGTGCAGTCTTTTTTTCTTTAATAAGAATATGAAAATACATTAGAACAAACATTGTGCTAATATCTCTCAATAAATCAAATTATAAGGTCAAAGTTTCAGAGACATGGTATTCTGTTCCTGAAAAGAAAAGGAGAGTTTTTTTTTTTTTCCAAGTTTCAACAGCTGCTGATTTTGCTCTGCTTGCCTCTGAATCTTACTTACAGCTGCTGGTGGAGGCGAAGGAGCAGCGGCTGCGGCTGAGCGCCGAGGAGGTGGCGGTGGTGGAGCAGCTGCGGTCCAAGGCGGAGTACTACGTGTGCTCGTGCATGAACCGGAACCCCGGCGGCGCGAAGCACAACGCCGGCCGCACCCCGGCGGGGCTGCTCTTCATCCGCCAATGGAACAACCTCCAGTACGTCTCCGGCGCGGCCTTCCTCCTCACCGTCTACTCGGACGTCCTCTCCTCCCTCGGCAAGCCCCTCCGCTGCGGCGGCGGCTCTGGCGGAGACGACGACGGCGAGCCCGCCGCCGCCGGCGATGCCGGCGAGGTGCTGGCGTTCGCCAAGTCCCAGGCCGACTACATCCTGGGCACGAACCCGATGCGCACGAGCTACCTGGTCGGGTACGGCGCGGCGTACCCGCGGCAGGTGCACCACCGCGCGGCGTCGAGCGCGTCGTACAGTCACGACCGAGACTTCATCGGCTGCCTGCAGGGGTTCGACTCGTGGTACAGCGCGCGGGGGGAGAACCCGCACGACCTCGTCGGCGCCGTCGTCGGCGGGCCCAACGGCGAGGACGTCTTCAACGACCACCGCGGCGCGTACATGCAGACCGAGGCCTGCACGTACAACACGGCGCCCATGGTCGGGGTCTTCTCCAAGCTCATGCAGCTGGAGAGGCAGTCGCCGCGGCCCGAGGCACCGGCGGCGGCGACGACAGAGGCGCCGGAGGAGGATCTTTGATAGGAGAGGTCGTTCTCCTTGAAAGACTTCTCGGTGACAAATGGTGGGAAATAAACATTTCATTTCAAAAGAGTACAGAAAAAACGTGACATTGATTTAGGATGGATGGATGGATGTGTATACATGATGATTCTTTTTTGATAATTCCTACTAGGAGAGACTACCATATTTGTTTAATTTTTTTGCACATAACAAAGGAATAAAAAAAGACGGAATATAAATTTCGAGTGGACCATATAGCTTTCAAAAATGAATTCGGTCTATATTTTGGTTGAACAAAGTTTTTTTTGGACCAAATTAAAAGCTGCAGTAATAAAGGACCAGAAGGCCGAGCATAGGCTATAGGCCGGGCCCCTACGGAAGCCCGCGTCGGTGTAACGGCCCAATAGATCTGGGCTGGCCCACTAATGGGATGAAGGGCTCGAGGCCCATAGGGCGTGCCGCGTAAACGTTGCGCTTGGTAGGAGTTCGACGGAATGCCGCACCACCGCCGTCGCCGCTTGCCCCTGCCTTCGGCTGCGGCGCCGCCTGAGGTGCTCGACGGAATGCGTCTCAGCGAGCCCTGTGAGGATCAGGCTAGGTGCTCCACCGGCTCACCGGAGGCGATGCGCGTCGACGCTCACCAGCTTGACGCCGCGAGCGTCGGCGCGCGCGTGGGGCGCTCGGTGCGCGGTGCGCCGACGACTTCGCCGGCTCCCTATGCCCCCATCCCCGCGTGCCGGGGCCGCTGGGCTAGCGTGTGCCTTGCGCCACGGCTCACTCGTGGGCTCCGCGCCGACATGCGCACTGACGACCAGGACCGACTGAGGGAGAGGAAAGCTGCCCCGTTGGGTTGCTGTGGCTGTGCGTGTGACGACCGGCCTCGCTTCAGCGTTGGCGTGACGTCATCGGGGGAGAATCGGATCTTGCGTGCCGTGCCGACCTCAGGGTCTCCCATCCCAGGTCGCCCTGCGCACCATCTTCGTCTCGGTCAGGCGTCAAGCGGCCCCGCATCGCGGAAAGGTTTTCTCCTGCTGCAGTACACAACTGGTAGGCTCCATGTCATTGTCAGTCAGGGTCTCCATTTCTTTCCTGTCCAAGTAGTTAGTAAAGCATGTATGTAGTGCGTAGAAGGTTCAGGGCTGGCTTAGTATCGTGATAAACCATGAAATTATTGCTTAATAGTCAAGTCAGCGAAAGACATATTTTATGTTTTTGCTTGGTTTTATTGTATCTACGAATATAATGCCACTTGCAAGATTCGTTGCAACCACCTGGATACCTTACCGTATCAGGCCAATAGGATGTTGAAGGATACTGATCAAGTTATTCAGCCACCACAATTCCACAAGATTACAACAATGCTTATTAAGAGGCACACTGAATCTTGGTCCTCTTACTTAATTGAAAGGCAGAGCTCCTTCTATTGCGATAAAAAAAGACACACTGAAGCTACACCATTAGCTGCCCTCTGCACCAAATTTACTTGAGTTGAAAATGGGACTAATTCTTTTTACTCCAGGTCTTCTTCCATTCTTGAGAAACACTGGCTTAATGCATATTCTGAAATGCCTGACACAAGCCCAGGGTCCACAATGTGAGCTGCGTCAGCTTTGGGTGCATTCTATGCTGGTGATCATGAGAGACATTTTTTTTTACCATTGCCACCAGAGAGAGATCAACTGTAAGTGTTGTAATAATGATGTACTTGTCTCCTCACTGTTGGTGGGGCATAATCCTGTGGCATGACAAGATCTTTTTTTAATTGGACAATACCTGACTTAGTTCTTTGGACGTTGACTTCCGTGTCCACGTTTGCGGCAGAGGACAACCTAGTAAGGTATGCATGCACAGGCACCTATCAGTGGCTTAGTCCCGTGGATCGACATATATAATCGTTGTCTGTCTCTCTCAGAAGGTCTCTCTTTATGTTCTGTGCTCACAAGGTTGGACAAGAATCATGAAGCTGGGTGTTGCTGTTCTCCTATTCTCCATCTTGCAGTATACCAGCGGCCAGCCAGATAGCCGAGGTATGTTGTCCTGATTCTGTGCTTTAAGTTCAGATGATAAATAGTGAAAAATGCGTGTAGAGCCAGCTGCTCATGTGTGCATTCCAGATTCCAATGGTATATAGGAATGCTTGATGGAAATCCATTTGTATAAGAGGAAAATAGAACCATTTCTCAAAACCATATTCGAAGATCAATGTGTACAAGCAATCTTTTAAAGCCAAGCAGTCTCTCACGATTATTTATCTGACATAGTCATTTGACTTATATTTCCCTTTCAGGTTTCATAAGCATTGATTGTGGCATCCCGGAAAACTCTTCGTACCAAGATCTCACTTCAAGCATAATATATGTTTCAGACCATGGTTTCATCAGCTCGGGAGAAAACCGCAACATCTCCTCAGATTACATCAGCCCATCACTAGCACAGCGCTATTATAATGTCCGCTTCTTTCTAGATGGCACGCGGAATTGCTACACCTTGAGATCCTTGGTTGCGGGAAACAAGTACTTTGTTCGTGCAGCCTTCTATTATGCCAATTATGATGGCCTGAACAAGCTTCCTGTTTTTGATCTATACATGGGGGCAAATTATTGGCATGAAGTTAAGTTCAGGGATGCAGGTGCAATTAATTGGATGGACATCATAGTTGTGGCTCCTGCTGATTACCTGCAAGCTTGTTTGGTTAACAAAGGGATGGGGACTCCGTTTATCTCTGGGCTGGATTTGAGGCCACTGAAGACTACTCTTTACCCAGAGGCAAATGCTAGTCAATCCCTGGTGCTGATCGATGCCAATCGGCTTAACATGGGCCCCACAGACAAGTCTATAGTTCGGTGAGTTTGATTTAGTTCTGCATGCATCAAATGTTTGGCCAAGTCAGTCTAATCACCCCATTGGTTGATAAAGTAGGAATTGTGATGACAGAAATATATGTAATATATTTTTGACGAAAAAAGAGGGGTCAATCCCTACTGATTAAATAAATTAATCAAAAATTAAAGGTGCAAACAAAGAGAAGATTAATCAAGCAACAAAGAAGGAAATGAAAAATATCAAATCAATAACACAAAAGCTCCAGCCTTCGCTCAACAATTATTTTTCTTGGCTCGATGGGTAACCATATGAAACTCCTTGGCTTGAATATTTTGGAAGTACCTTGGTGTCTTGTGGACTTGTTGAAAATAGTCTAAAAAATAAAATGAAAGATCTTTATGAATGAATGTGTCTGCTCCTTTTAGCCACCTTTTTCATGGATTGCCTCAGAAGAGCTGTACTTTAAGATGACTATTTTGCACTATCTTTAATGCCTTTTATCATTAACTGAATGAACTGTACTATACAAGCATATTTTCTTTGGCCCAAACAGGTACCCATTGGATCCCCATGATCGTATCTGGTTGACGTATGGTGCCATCCCAATCTGGAATGAGGCATCTGCTACATCTGTAGTTCATAATTACCTAACTGATGCCTACGATGTGCCATCAGCAGTCATGCAAAATTCCGTTACACCTTCCAATGGATCAATAATTAATTTCTCATGGGATCCATCTGATCAGTCTGTGAATATCAGCTCCAGATACTTCTTTGTTTTCTACTTTGCTGAATTGCAGCGTGTAGCAAGCAATGAACTGCGGCAGTTTGATATCATTGTCAATAACAGCACATGGAACAAAAAACCTTACACTCCACCATACCTATTTGCCGATTCCATTTCTGGTACGGTTCAGTGGCAAGCACAGTATAACATCTCACTTGTTGCTACGAAGAACGCAACACTCCCACCTATTCTCAATGCCATGGAGATGTATTTGGTGAAGCCGATAGATGAAATTGCAACATGCCCTGGAGATGGTATGAGTTTAACGATGTATATTAATGCATTTTGTAAATTTTCTTTAGTTGCTAACTGTATCGATGTTAGATTTTCTTACAATTTGCAAAATATGAAAAGTAGTAACACTTTTTAAAGGGAAAAGTAGCAAAACTAATTGTGCTGCATTTGTTTTCGAGAACATGTAGGAGAGCTTTGTATCATTGCATTAATAGAAGAAGAGAGTTACAAGTTACAACACGCACAGCACATATCATTGCATTTGTGTTATATCATAGTTTGGATGTATTACTATCTTCGTAACAACTTGCGTATCCATATACATACTTTTCTTGTTTTTGCCATACCAGCTAGAGCCATGATCACAATCCAAGAAGCTTTTGGCGTGAGCAAAAACTGGATGGGTGACCCATGTGTTCCAAAAGCTTTTGCATGGGAAGGATTGGACTGTACTGATCCTCCAACTGGTATTCCAAGAATAACAGCATTGTATGTTTCAGTCATATTTGAAACAAACAAAGAAAAATGAATCATTATATAGCATTGCAAGTTTAAATTTAGACTTTCAAGCTGGACATAGCAAGAGCAGAAACTAACTGTTCTGCATCCCTCTTCTTCTTCTTTTTTTTTTTTTAATTTTATTTATTATTATTTTTTTTTTGCAGAAACTTGTCTTCAAGTGGGTTGGCCGGTCCCATCACTACCTCTTTTGGAGATCTGAAAGCACTCCAGTACCTGTAGGATTTTTCCACAATATCTTACTTTAGATGTTAAAATGTGCAATGCCTTTTTTTTTTCTTTTGGGTACTACTTGCAAGTTCCAAATTAAGTCCATCTGCTTCATTTCCTTCCCTCTGTTTGTTTACTTGTATGTGTACCTATTTTCTCTTCTTATATGTCTAGTGACTTCTGCACTGTTTATTATAGTATAACTAAAATAACATGCATCTTGCAGTAAATTTATTGAATTTCATGTGAAATATATGTTCTCTTTCTTGTATGTCTCTACCATATTATAAAACTTACATTTTGAAAGGAAACTAGGAGAGGACACAGAGCCTGTTTGCAATGATTACTTTAGTCCTTTTCCTGAATTCAGACGTGAAATACTAAGCTGATAAATAGTACTACTGAAACATTTTATCCCCCCATATCCTAAAGCTATTTCTTATAAGAACTGTTACCTATCCCAGGGATTTGTCACACAATAACTTGTCTGGTTCCATTCCAAATTATCTAGGGCAGCTTCCATTTCTAGTATTTCTGTAAGTCTTTCTAAGCATCTGCTCAAGTTTGGGAATCTTCATAGAACAAACTTTTCATATGTCATACTCATACATTTTCTTTACAGGGATCTCTCCAGCAATGATCTTTCTGGATCAATTCCTTACAGTCTTCTTCAAAAATCCCACAATGGGACTCTATCATTAAGGTATATTTTATACTTGTATGTTACCAACTATGGAGCAACCCTATTTTAAATCAATTTTTTTATTCAAAGAATTTATAAAACATACTTGGAGGATTGAGTTATACTATTTTTAAGTGTCCATTTAGTTTCATAGCATCTGTTTAAATGTTTAAAATATATCCTTTGTAATTGGATGTTTCTTGTTCCTCAGTTTCTTTGTGAGTCCATTTAATAAGGAAGCAGCACTTATCCCATTACTGGGTACTAGGTCAAAAATAGTTTTCAGTAGCATTAGGACAATATCATAACATCACAGTAAACAAAATACTGCTTTTGTGTTTGGAATTTTCATGCATACTAGAAGGAGAGCGCTACTAGAAGTCATTAAGAGTTTCAGTTCTTTAATGTAACATTTTTTTATAAGGGTTCTGTAATGTAAAATTGTTTTGGGTAAAAAACATTTCTGAGAACAGTGACAGTCAGACAGTACTGCTACCTTTGCCTTGTCAATTTTTAGATCTTGTCGATGACCAAACATATAGAACATCTCCCTTTATTTGCGTTATCTTGGAAGCATTTCTTAATGTGAATCATTCCGTGCATTTTTTATGCTTCCAGGCTTGGTAACAATTCAAATTTATTTGGGAGTGGTACTAACTATGGATCAGGTCCAAAGAAAATGAATGGGGTACTTCTCTCTGCAATAATCATTCCAATAGTTGCTGCCATTGCCTTATTTGTTATCTTCACTGTTCTGCTGCTCCGAACACTCAAGGAAAAAGGTAATACAACATGGACAAAATCCTTTTTTGGTACCACGTGCTGTTGTATTTCTTGCTTTTAATATCCTTTTTCATATGATGCAGCTAGGAGAAGGGCTGCTGATCCTAAAGATGAAACATCATTACTTGAGAACCGAGAATTCTCTTACAGAGAACTGAAGCGCATTACAAATAACTTTAGCCTAGAGATTGGCAAAGGTGGGTTTGGAGCTGTCTTCCTTGGTTACTTGGAAAATGGAAACCCAGTCGCTGTGAAAATACGGTCAGAGTCATCTTCACAAGGGGTTAAAGAGTTTCTGGCTGAGGTAAATGGGAATGAACTTAAAGAAATAGATGTGCCACGTTTCTACTCATGCTCCCCCCTATGAGATATGATAATGACAATATGTAGTAAAGTTTCCTTTTATTCTCTCTCTCTCTCTCTCTCTCTCTCTCTCTCTCGTGTAACCATCTGTTTCGTAATTCTGATGAGCAGTATATTGAAGTATTTTATGTTTTTGTAGATGGAATTACAACTAGTAATCATTCTTAATATGTTTTATTCTCTTCTGAACAACAATTCTCGGAACTATGCTGCAGGCTCAACATTTGACAAGGATACATCACAAGAACTTAGTATCCTTGATTGGCTATTGTAAGGACAAAAATCATTTTGCCCTTGTCTACGAGTACATGCCAGGAGGGAACCTGCAGGATCATCTGAGAGGTTGTTCATCTTGGCCATTCGAACAAGAATGTTAATATAAGACGATCCTAGTTTTAGTTGTCCTACATTAGAAAACAGCTGTGCTATATCTTGACATTCAAATTGCTGAGGAATGCTACATTTCTCAAAGAAGCAATTTGCAGATCCCAAAATAGCTGTAGTTATGGTTACTCACTGCACTGATGCACATTGATTTTAGAGTGTATGAAGTGCATGCATTTCTCCAACATGTGTTTTGAATTTGTACTGACTGTTTGATTTCTTTTCTTTTCGCTCGGTATTCAATTTCTGGCGATGTGTCTAGACACTTCTACTCACAAATCACTCACTTGGGAGCAACGCCTTCAAATCGCCCTTGATGCTGCTCAAGGTATGAATGAACTGTCTCATTTATGATATTACCTTCATAATTTCATATCCATACAACAACAACAACAACAACAACAACATAGCCTTTTGTCCCAAGCAAGTTGGGGTAGGTTAGAGATGAAACCCAAAAGAGGCATGAAAACAAAGAACACATAAATGGTACAAGAAAAATATTACGGTTCAGGCACGTTAATTGCTAGTCTCCAAGCGCTCCTATCCATAGCTAAATCCTTAGGGATATTCCACTCCTTAAGGTCTCTCTTAACCGACTCGTCCCAAGTCAGTTTAGGTCGACCTCTACCTCTTTTTACATTATCGACCCGCTTTAAAACCCCACTATGCACCGGTGCCTCAGGAGGCCTCCGTTGGACATGGCCAAACCATCTCAACCGGTGTTGAATCAATTTTTCCTCAATTGGTGCCACCCCAACCCCATCCCGAATATCGTTGTTCCGGACTCTATCCCTTCTTGTGTGCCCACAACACCATCGTAACATACGCATCTCTGCTACACTCAATTGCTGGATATGTCGCCTTTTTGTAGGCCAACATTCAGCACCGTATAACATCGCCGGACGAATCGCTGTCCTATAAAACTTACCTTTTAACTTCTGAGGCACCCTTCTGTCACAGAGGACGCCTGAAGCTTGACGCCATTTCAACCAACCGGCTGAAATTCTATGCCTAACATCTTCATCAATGTCACCATCCTTTTGTAGCATCGATCCTAAATACCGAAAGTATCCTTCTTGGCCACCACTTGCCCATCGAGGCTAACGTCTCCCTCCTCATTCCTAGTCGCGCTGAAATCGCACCTCATGTACTCGGTCTTGGTCCTACTAAGTCTAAACCCTTTCGACTCTAACGTGTGCCTCTATAGTTCTAACTTCCTATTAACCCCTGCCCTAGTCTCATCCACTAGCACCACATCATCAGCAAAGAGCATACACCAAGGGATATCACCTTGTATGTCCCTTGTGACCTCATCCATCACCAAAGCAAAGAAATAAGGGCTCAATGCCGACCCGTGATGTAGTCCTATTTTAATTAGAAAGTCACTGGTGTCGCCATCACATGTTCGGACACACGTCACCACATCCCTGTACATATCCTTGATGAGGGTGATGTACTTAGTTGGGACTTTGTGCTTTTCCAAGGCCCACCACATGATATTTCTCGGTACTTTGTCATATGCCTTCTCGAGGTCAATAATGACCATATGCAAGTCCTTCTTCTGCTCCCTATACCTCTCCGTCAACTATCGTAATAAGAAAATTGCCTCCATGGTCGACCTATCAGGCATAAACCTAAATTGGTTCTGGGTCACACTTGTCACTCTTCTTAGGGGATGCTCGATAACCCTCTCCCAAAGCTTCATCGTATGGCTCATCAACTTAATCCCACGGTAATTAGTACAACTTTGAACATCTCTTTTGTTCTTGAAGATCGGTACTAATATACTTCTCCTCCATTCTTCAGGCATCTTGTTTGACCGGAAAATGAGGTTAAAAAGCTTAGTTAACCATACTATCGCTCTGGCACCTAGGCATCTCCACATCTCAATGGGGATACCGTCAGGGCCCATCGCTTTACCTCCCTTCATCCTCTTCAAAGCCTCCCCGATCTCTGCCTCCTGAAATCTCCTCACGAAACGTCTGTTGGTATCGTCAAATGATCATCCAACTCCAAGGTAGGACCCTCATTCTCTCCATTAAACAACTTGTCAAAGTACTCTCTCCACCTGTCCTTGATCTCCTCATCCCTCACCAAAAGTTGATCCGTCCCATCCTTGATGCATTTGATTTGGTTGATGTCCCTCGTCTTCCTCTCGCGGATCCTAGCCATCCTATAAATGTCCTTCTCCCCTTCCTTCGTGCCTAGTCGCTGATAAAGGTCATCATACGTCTGACCTTTTGCTACACTCACCGCTCGTTTTGCAGCCCTCTTCGCTATTTTATAGCCCTCAATGTTGGCTGCACTCTTGTCATGATGGAGGCGCTTGAACCACTCCTTCTCCCTACTAGCCCTTTGCACCTCGTCATTCCACCACCAGGTGTCTTTCGCTTCCCGTTTGCTTCCCCTATTCACTCCAAACACATCCGAAGCCACCTTCCGAACATATGTTGCCATCTTTAGCCACATGTCATCTGCATCTTCTCCTTCTTCCCACGGCCCCTCATCTAGCATCCTCTCCTTAAATGTTTGCGCTGCTTCCCCCCTAAGCTTCCACCATTTTGTTCTCGCAATCTTGGCCCGATTGTCCCGATGGACACGTACCCGAAAGCGAAAATCCGCCACCACAAGCTTGTGTTGAGGGACAACACACTCCCTAGGTAACACCTTACAATCTAAGCAAGCACGTCTATCCCCCTCCTTGCAAGGATAAAGTCGATCTGACTCAGGTGTTGTCCGCTACGAAAGGTCACTAGATGGGATTCCCTCTTCTTAAAGACGGTGTTCGCGATCAACAAATCGTAGGCCAACGCGAAGTTCAAAACATCCTCCCCCTCTTGATTTCTACTACCATACCCGAAACCCCCATGCACCCGCTCGAAACCTACATTAGTCGCACCCACATGGCCGTTGGGGTCTCCTCCTATGAAGAGTTTCTCGCTGATAGGCACAGTACTAACCATGTTATCGAGATCTTCCTAAAACTGCCTCTTGGTGCTCTCGCAAAGACCTACCTGTGGGGCATAGGCACATTCAGAGCCAAATCTCCAACTACCAACCGGACTAGGATAATCCGGTCGCCTTGCCTTCGCACCTCAACTACTCCATTCTTAAGGCTCCTATCGATCAAGATGCCTACACCATTCCTACCCGATGTTGTCCCCGTGTACCAAAGTTTGTAGCCAGTATCCTCCACCTCCTTCGCCTTCTGGTCCTTCCATTTAGTCTCCTGAACGCATAGAATATTTACACGCCTCCTAATTGCTGTATCGATTAGCTCTCTTAACTTACCCGTTTCATATCCATACATTATTGCAATATATATATATATATATAAATCAATTTATCGCAGGTCTGGAGTACCTGCATGTTGCATGTAAACCAGCACTAATTCACAGAGATGTGAAGAGTAGGAACATTCTCTTGACCATGGACCTTGGGGCTAAGATTGCTGATTTTGGTCTGACCAAGGCATTCAGTGACTCAGAAACACATATCACCACTGAACCAGCTGGTACAATGGGCTACTTAGATCCTGAGTAAGTCTTGTACAGCTTCTCTCCTAGTATACCGTAATCCACTTCCAGTTTCAAGAAAATTTCCCCTTTTCACTAGGACTACATTTCATTATGTTATGAAAACGAATTATCTTAACCTGTCGACCAGTCTACCAAATACTAGTAGTAACTGAACTCTACCCTTGCACACAGGTATTACCGAAGTTACCGGATCAGCGAGAAGAGTGACGTTTACAGCTTTGGTGTCGTTCTTCTGGAGCTCATGACAGGCCATTCCCCGGTTGTCCCCATAAATGACAGTTTGAGCATCCACATTGGCGAGTGGGTGCAGCAAAACCTCGACCAAGGCAGCATTGAGAGCATCATAGATTCAAGCATGGGATGCGACTATGACATCAACTCAGTCTGGAAAGTCGCCGACCTGGCGCTGCACTGCAAGCGAGAATCCTCCAGGGAGCGGCCTACAATGACAGGTGTGGTGGCACAGATCAAGGAGAGTATGGAGCTCGAGGCCCGCCACCGCGATCTGGAGCGGAGCTCGGCATTGGCTGGTGGTGATGGTCTGAGCTATGCCGCTGAGAGGAATGTGTTTGAGGTAGACGGAAGCGTTGGGGAGATATCAGAGGCCTCTCGTGGTCCGGCAATGAGATAGGTTTGCTGAAGTGCTAGATGTTACAGAGGCAATGAGACAAGTAGATTTAAATTTGCTGGCCACCGGTGCAAAATGTTCCCCATTAAGTCGTTGATGCAAGATTAAAACCATATTTAGATGGCGTGCATGTAAAATGATTCCCAATTAATTATAGGTGATCTGCTTGTTATGGTAATTGGCAAACAAGCAATGATCAGGCATTCATAATGTCAAACTCTTTGACTACGCCGCGCACGTAACTGTTGAGCTTTTTTTATAACTGAATGAATTGCTTCTGCAAATGGTCCGGATTAGGATGACCTTTTATTTTTAGTTTATTATAATAATAACATCAGATTGTTTTATGTTTCTTTTTGAAGAGGACTGAAGCTGAAACTTTTCCTTTATACCTAAATAAAGAGCACAAAAACGAACACAGATCTTCTAATAGACTAGATTCCATTCCATGGCACAACGACCTAGCAATTGGCATCAACAAACTTCCCAACCCTGGTGTTCCAGACATTGTCAGATTGCGGTACAACGTGCAGACACTGCATTTTTTGGTCTCGTCATACTTAACAGCTCCTCGAAACGCAGTAACCACCTGCGACGTTAGCACTGTCTAATTTTGGGAAGATATCGATGGGTATCACACAAGAGAACGGAACAATCCTTGTCGGTTATAGGAATTCTGGACGGTTTCCCAATAGCTGGCTTCTTTCTGATGGCCAAAACCCACACGAATCAGTTACTTATATAAAGGGAAGTTTGCTTGGCCAGTTTATTATAATAATAACATCAAACTGTTTTATGTTTCTTTTTAAAGAGGACTGAAGCCGATTCTTTTCCTTTATACCTAAACAAATAGCACAAAAACGAACAAACATCTTCTAATAGGCTAGATTCCATTCCATGGCACAACGACCAAGCAACTGGCCTCAACAAACTTCCCAAACCTGGCGTTCGAGTCATTGTCGATTGCGGTGGTAGAGTACAAGCAGGAACTGAATCCGGCACAAATACAACGTGCAGACACTGCAATTTTTGGTCTCGTCATACTTAACAGCTCCTCGAAACGAAGTAACCATCTGCGACGTCAAGCACTGTCTAATTTTGGGAAGATATCGATAGGCATCACACAAGAGAACGGAAGAATCCTTGTTGGTTATAGGAATTCTGGACGGTTTCCGAATAGCTGGCTTCTTTCTTTTTCTGAAACTAATAGCTGGCTTCTTTCTAATGGCCCAAACCCACACGAATCAGTTACTTATATAGAGGGAAGTTTGCTTGGCCATAGTATTTTTGAAATTAAAATCAATGATGTCGATAAAATTTTAGGGATTTTGAAGCTGACCAGATCCGTTCGAAAAAAAACATCCATCTTGTAGTAATATTTTTTTTTTTTTTTTGCGAAAACATCTTGTAGTAATATTAGGTGAGTTACCCACGCATTGCCACTGGACGCCAGGACATATTATTTGTGGTCAAAGTTGATACAATGATTTTTTTCCGTTAAAATGGCCCCATGCAATGAAACGAAATTAACAGTACGTAGCAGTATTGTATTCTTGGGTATGTGTGTGATATATACGGCCGGGGTTGTATTGAGATAAATAAAAGTTGACTGTTAGCCTCTCCGTTTGTAATACGTGGCTTAAGGTTAAAGAGATCCTAGAGAAATAAGATAGTGTGGTTTTATTTTATAGGAGCTATATACATTTAGTTAAAATTTAAAGTATTTAGCTTTTTTTTCTAGAAGTGGGAGTGTACTGTATGTGTACGGCATGCACGGAGGGAGTAACAAATCCATCAACTCGATTGTTGCAAGCAACCACTATCTATCTATATACGTAAAATCTAGTTGGCCATGTCGAGAAATGGCGTGGGCGAAGTTGCCATCAACTCGATTGTTGGTTCAGAGCTTGGACAACGATAGCCATGCTGTGTGCACGGGCATAGTACTGCTGTTTGTTCTAGCTACACACATCATCATCATCTATCTAGGAGGTCTCTCCCTCTCTATCTCTCTCCAGCAGTATCGCTTGCTTTGCTCAGCCCACTTACAATCAATCTTTTCTCGTCGAAAAGAAAATCACTCTCTTCTCTCTATCTCTAGAATCTCTCTGCACCTAATAAGACAGCAAGGGAATCGTCCACCATGGTAAAACACGGCAGAACCAAATCTCGTGAAAAATAAACGCAACCCCACACACCCAAATTAAAAATAAGTAAAATGTATGAATAGACCATTAACTTGCGTGACTGTGTCGATTTAGGCCATCAATTTTGAAAGTGTATTTTTAGATTAAAAACTTTACTTGTATTGCATGAGAGTGAGAATAGGGCGAGAGGCAACCATTATAATGGTAGATACGTAAAAACACCATAATTCGTTCCGTAAAAAAAAACACCCTAATTCTGAGAGCAAGAAAAAGCAGGCCGATGGACGTACCCTTCTCAGGCTACGTACGGCCGTGCCCGGCCAGTAGCTAGCCAGGGACACGACGTGACTTCAGTTCGTTATTCCAAACTATTATTGACAAGAATAGTAAAGATACAGAATAAATTAGGAGTTTGTTAAGAGTGACCTTCTCTAGCTGATAGGATCGGCGAGTGCTACATATACCGACCCTGCTCTCACTCGAATTGCTCAGCTAGCGCCGGCGAGCACACCGTACCCGCATCATGAGCTGCGAATTTGCCACCGTCCGTCTCCCTGGCCTACTGGCTCTCCGATCGGGCCGCAGTAGTCGACCATTCTCTCCGATGACGCCGCCGCCGCCCGCCGTAGTAGCCATTAAGAAACCCGCTGCTGCCACCTCCTCCTCCATGCGCTGCGCCTGCGCGTCGTCCCGCCGCGACGACAGCTGCAACGGCGGCGGCGGCGACGACGGGCGGCTGGTGGACGAGGGGATGGTCGTCCTGCGTCGACGGATCCAAGAGATGGAAGCCGCGGAGCGCGGCCAGGACCAGGAGGAGGAGGAGGAGGAGCGGTACGCCACCAACGACGCCGACGTCTGCCACCTCCTCCTGGCGTTCCTCGTCAACTCCCGACCCGGCGTCGTCCGCGTGGGCCTCGTCGCAGTGCTCGTGCTCGCACTGCCGGCGGCCTCCGCTTTTGTCCTTGTCCAACTCCTCCTGGATGCTTCACGGGCGATCACCTCCAATTAATCTGCACCATTGATGCTGCTGCTGCTGGTGATGATGATGATGACGTACATATATATGATCGATTGTGTGTGTTGTGTTGTGTGTGTGTGTGTGTATTCTTTTGTGTGGATCGGAAGCAAGTGGGCGGAGCTCCCGGTGCGCGACGAGGCGCGGCGGATCGCCGGCTCGCCCGCCCGCGAGCACGGCGGCGGGAGCGGCATGCCGTCGCTAAGCATCACGGCGACGGGGCACAGCCTCGGTCGGTGCGGCGCTCACCGCCCACGAAATCGCGACGGCGCAGCAGCACGCGCCGAAGATGACGATGGTGACGGCCGTGTCGTTCGGCGGGCCGCGCGTGGGCAACGGGCGTTCCGTCGCAGGCTGGAGGCGGAGAGCGGCGGCGCTCCGTGTGGTGAACTCGGAGGACATCGTCACCAAGCTGCCAGGGTCCCCGGTGCACGAGCACGACGACGGCCGCGAGCCGCCGGCGAAGGGTACGATGATGAAGGCGAGGTTGCTGCCGAGGTGGCTCGTCTCCAAGATGGGGTGGGCGTACCGCGCCGCCCCTGCACCTGTCTACACCACCCGGTGCCCACTGCCCAGCGACCACCGTTCTTTAGGTAAAATTCCAATTCCAATGATTATATTGTGATGTAGAAGTAACAACGGGCATTGAGAACATAATAAATATATAATTATATATACAACCATGCATAGTCGCTATACATACTTTGAATGCTATCCAGAAGAGAATTGCTAAACGTTAACCGGTTGGTTTGGCCATTTGGAGCCCCTCCCAACAACTGATTTTTGGGCCGTTATGATCTGGCGCGGACAGGCATGGCAGGGGGGCATGGCCGGCGAGCGCAGGCAAGGCGGCGTGGCCAGCAAGGGCCAGCGACACAACAGGCGTAGCCGACCTCAGATCGAGCTCATGGCCCCGGCCATGGCGGGCGTGGCGAGGGGCCGGCGGGACCAGCGGCCGGCAACAAGGAAAGAGAGCGCAGCGACCTCGAGGTGTCTCATCGGCGGCCGGTGACGACGAAAGAGAGCGCCGCAACCTGAGTCTCGTTCATTCGTTCGCTCACGGATGGGAAGGGAAGCGCGTGCAATCCATAAAAATAATTTGTATTTTTTTAAAAAAGGTTTAGCATATATTTGTCTGAGCTCCACTATCCATATAGAAATGGAAGCTTTGTTATCCTCAAATTACATCACTTTGTTCAAAAAATTACACTTGAGAAATCGTTGTAAGTATAGCTATAAGACAGTGTATGTGTATGAGCAAAATTCAGTTGCTACAAGGAGCCAAAACAACTGAATGCATGTCACCAGACAGATCCATCCAGAAACTAATCAAAACATGGCTTGGTTCAAAGAAGGCAGAGTGCTACATCTTCTAGGATGGGTGAAATCCCGGTCGCAAAAAATACATCTTCTAGGACTGAAGCGAAAAAGCGAGACCGGTTTTCACCGTGCTACCGCTCGGAAGGACTGAACTGGTCCCTGCAACCGGATACAGAATTTGCTTTTTTTTTTTTTAGGGAACAAATGCAAGCCTGGCTAGAAGACATGTATATCTTTCTAGCATGAACAAATGAGCCCAATAAAACTATTACATTGCGGAGAAGATGTTCAATTTAATTGACACACATGTAAGCCTAGGAATTCATCCTTTCTATCAATCAAGGGCCCAAAAGTTTTGTTACATTAACTGAAAAGATGTGCAGCAGGTACGACAGCGGTCACCGGTTATAGAATTTAATTACTAGCACCAAACACACGCAAAGTCTCTAAAAAATAAAATCTCACTACATTCTTTCTTTTTTTTCCTCGAATATGCATGAGAGTGCATATCATTTTATTAAGATATATAAAGATAGAAAAAAGCAGTTTGAAATGAAAAAAAAGTCGCCCACAGCCCCCAAAATTAAATAAATACAAGTCTAGAAAAACAAAATTAGTACGACGTTACGGTTCTTTCAAGCATGAACAAACGAGCCCCCAAAAATTGCGCCTTACGGAGAATAATATGTGCAATTACCAATTAATAGTCACTGTTAGCAGGAACGTACAACAGGTTAGCTGATCATCATCATATATATGGTACAAAATATTTAGGGAACTGACGGTCCCCCAGTTTTTTTTTGTCGATTGGATATTATAAAGTGGAAATGGTTTTCCATGCGGGGCCTGAATCCATGCATTGTTGCATGAACCCAAGAATGTGGCGAGGAAACGAAATAGGATGAAAATAAATACAAGACACCTTGCATGATTGCATTGCATCCAGTGCAGGCATGCTCATCAACCCCTCAGCTCCACAGCAGGAGGCATCATCAGCTAGATCTTCAGCTCAGTGCTCACTGCCTCTTGATCGCCATGACTGCTTGCGGCTTTCATTCTCTTAGGATGATCTTGGGAGGCCCGTGGCCGCCGATCCATGCCGCCAAGCGAGATGCTGGTTCTCGCGGAAACCATGGCAGCTGGAGCTGGAGCTGGAGCGGCGGCGGCGTCCATTATTTGTGCAGGGATAGCAGGGAACCATTCTTCCTCTCTGCGAGGGTGATGCATTGTTGTGGCTGCTGCTGCACTACTACTCTCCGCCCTGTAAGAAGCACATCAAACAAAGGAACAACACTAGCTAGAGTCAGATCGATTCAGCACGTCCGCTACAAAGCGCGCAGTCCGATCATCTCGTTCATCGGGATATATATAGTAGGTAGGCTGCCCATACCATACCGCCCTCTGAGATCGATTGGGAGTACGTTTGCATTGCTAGATCGAGATCGAGATGGAGGATATCGACTCCAAGCCATGCATAGCGCGATCTTGCTGTGAAGATGTGCTTGCTTGCTTCCATGCATGTTAAAGGTATATGGTATGGCAATGGCGGCATAGATTGAAAAAAAAATAATTAATGGCATGAGTTTGCTCATGCCTTTGCTTGCGTTTATCCAGGAAGCGGGCGAGGGATGCCGTCCTCTTAAGACCTAATAAAAAAACAACAATGCAAGCCACAGCTATATATATAAGATGCACATCCGGCGGTCTATATATATATATATATATATAGATCACGTACTGCAGTGCAATTTTCAGGAGCTAGGAGCTAGTCGTCCTTACTATCATCGTTGACGTGATGATGAGCCAATCTCTAATAATGCATTGTCATCAGCGCTACATCACTACCTGTGGCCGTGGGTGCAGCAGCAACTGCCAGTTGTAACTGCGGCTCTGCTGCCAGGATTCCTGCAGCATGAGCCTCCTTTGCTACCACAGCCAGGATCTCCTCGGCCTGCTGATTTGTTCAGTATTTTTATTTGCGCTCGATCGCAGCCAAATGCACAACACGTATATCAGATCGACTAGGCGTGGTACCTGTTCCATGGTAACGCCGTCATATGCACTCACAGATCCCGCGTAGAGTATCGTCATTGGCGCGGTGAAATAATCATCGTCGTCATGAGTGCTCCGTGTCCATGCTGCTGCCGCGGTGGCGGAGGCGGAGGCGGAGCCCTCAAAGAGGGGTCGTCGTCGTCCTGCGGCAACCGGCGGTGGCCTGCTGCTGGTAGTGTTGCCAAAAAACAAGCCGCCAACGGAGGCGGGGCCGGCCGGGCAGGGAGCGGGTTGCATCAGCGGCGGCGCACGATGCGTGCCCTGGCCGGCGGCGGCCAGCAGCTGATCAGTGCCAGGCGTCGTCGTCGACGGAACCTGCCGAAAGCAGACCCCCCCTGAAAGAACCGAGCTGAGAGAGGCTCGTTACGATTTGTCAGACAAAAGATCGGAAGGCCGGTCTCATTCTCATCAACTTCGTTCCTGGAGAGAGGCCAGGGCCTGGAACACGCACACACCTTCGGGGACGATGCCTGAGCTGCTGGCGTCCACGCGGGCTGCTTCGGCATGCCCATCGCCGGCGGTGCAGGGACGTCCACGGGCCGGGGCCGCGGGCGCGCCGCCGTCAAAAGGGTCTCGCTGGCAGCGGCGAAACGTAGGGGCTCGTCGTCGAAGCCCGTCTTGTCATAAGCCGATGATGAAGCACCTCCGCCATGGCCCATCGTCGTCGGCGGCAGCAAGAAGCCATGTCGTGCCAGTAGGTCCAGCCCCCTTACCTCTCGTCCCTCTCGTCTCCTCGTCCCCCGCCGCCCTGGGGAGCATCATCTTCGCTAGCCGCTTAATTTCGTGTTAGATTAGAGGTGCGCGCGCGGTGAATCGAATCGAATGGCGCCTCGCCTGCCCGGTGCTGGTGCTGGTGGTGCCGGTGGTGGCTAGCTAGCTTTGGCTGCCTCCTGCCTGCATGCGCTCGCTCGCGCAGCGGTATTAGTACCTGCGGCTCGTGAACGTCGTCGTCCCACTCCCTTGGAGGAGGAGATTGTCGAGTGCGGTATATAGCTCCGACCCGCGCGGGCCGCGGATTATTATTGCGAGGCTGGCCAGACTCCGCGGGAACGGATCATGTATTCTGGGATTCGGCCCGAAATAGTCAGTCATCGAGCAACATCATCATATACCAGAAATTTCGGCGAACCTCAAACTTTTTTTTATTAGTATATAAACAAAAAATGTCTAGACCTCAAACAAACCTAGAAGTTCTTCCTTTGATGTATTTTTTTCAAAGAACTTGCTTTGGCGGGTATTTGATTAAGCAGAAAGTTCTTCCTTCGATATAGAATCACAAATTTATTATATATCCAGCTATAAATGATTCCTCTTGATCAAAATTCTCACTAAAGTTTAGCCAAATATTAGCTACATACATCTGAACATTTTGATACAACCCTGACAGCAGCTAAAGCCTCTCAAAACTCAAGCATAAGCAAAAGAGCCACAGGCAATTGTAGTACCTCCCGGGCCCGTCACAACTCACTAGCCGTCCAACCGTCGCCGCCATGACCATCCCTGGCCGGATTAACCCTGGCGTCCGCACCCGATGACCATGCGGACCAAATCGTCCGGAATCAACCTCGCCTGTCCCTGCTCGTTCTGCACAATGCTTGTGGAAGGCGAAAGGAGAATAGAAACTTTTTAAGGGTTCCTAATGCAAAATCTCCTGTACATTTGTTGACAGTACTTTGAGAATAAGGAAAAAATACATGTGGCCTAAGTGCAAAGAGTTTGTCCTACTTCCTCTATTTCAATTGTTGTTCACTTTGACTTTTTTACTCATCCATTTTGCTATGTATCTAGACATATTATTTATCTAGGTACATAATAAAATGATAAACCAAAAAAAGTCAAAGTGAAATACAATTTAAAACGAAGGGAGTATTAGGTTTTCTTTTCTCTTCATTATCTTTATAAATCAGCTAAAAATGATAAATACGTAGTAGTTCATAGAAAAGTCCAAAAATAACGAAACGGATTTTTGTTCATCTTCGACCCACATAAGTAAATCCATGCAGTAAACACTAAATCGCATATTTAGTTAATTTTTTTATTGTAGATGCTTGCCTTGCTTTTTAGTGTAAATCAATAGTTATCTTGCTATAATTATTAAGAAAAACTAGAATTGTCATACATAGAAGCAGTGAAAACATACCGAGTAGGGAGGACGCGCTTCATCTAATATCTTAACCTCCCAACGGCGCTAGGCGCCGATGTAAAAAATATTCTTGTTCTTAAATACAAACATACGCAAATCTTTTACGTATTCGAGAAAATAATTATCATATAAAAGCATGTATTTATTATTTTAAGGACATAACGGGCACCATAGTCGAGAAATAAACTAGTATAATCCAGTATGGTGTGGCAGGGCCGCGCCTGTGTTCCTCGTATCAAGAGCTGTCAGGCTAACCTACTGAAGTAAAAGAAAACAAACAAGAGATGTTTAAAATAAAATAATATTAAAAATCACATAAAACTAAAAATATATAAATAAATAATGAAGCATGAAAAGAAAAAAAAGAAAAGGAAAGGAAAGGAAAAGAAAAGAAAGAAAATGCGCTAGGGCCAGGTTGGCGGCGAAGCAGTCGATTATCATGCTGGTGGCACAGTAAATCGAACAGGACCGGACAGGCGGTCGGACCGCTAAAAATCCAAACCGGAGCCTCCACCGATCCGAGTCACTTAAAAACCGTCCGCACAATCGAACCGGCAAAAACCGTTTAAACCGGTCAGTTTTTTGACGAACCAGTGAACCGGCGGTCTAATATGAACCGGGGCGGTTTTTTAGTTATCCAAAAATACCCTCCAGTGAACTCAGGAGAGGGCAAACCGTCCAGGGGTATTATTGGAATAGTGTGTATTTGTGCCATTAGGATTGCTTTGCGCGTGACAGAGGTAAAAATCCCGACTTTTCATTGCCAGCCGCCACTCACGGCGTCGACTTAGGGTTGGTGGCGGCGGCGACCCAGCTACGACGGGCGACGGCGTCGACGGGCACGGAACGAGCCGCGAGCGGGCGCCGGGCGGCTGCGCTCCTGCCTACCAGCGATCGGGCGACCGGACCTGCACCTGCACGGCGCCGGCGACTGGAGCCCCGGACGGTGGAGGGCGGACGTACGGCATTGGCCGGCTCTGCTTCACGAGGACGTCGGCGAACAAGTTGATCTGCTCGGCTGCTCCACGACTCCACTCTCCACCAGTTGATCTGCTCTCAGGAAACCATGGCTGGAACTGGAATCTCTCCTACCGTGGCTACTGCTGGTGAGTTCATCAGATCAAGATTGATCATTGCTTACCGACGAGGATGTCAACATGCTGCTGTCATGTGCCGCTTTGATTACTTTCTTACTTTTTTGTTTTTGTTTTCACACAGTGGATTCTTCAGACACTTTTATCGAGCACCATGGTTCATGTGCTTCTATCTTATTAATTATTATCATGCACTTGTTATTTACATTTGTGAACCTATGGGCTATCCTGTTATTGTGACCGTGAGACTATGTGTGTGTGTGAGAGTGTGATGTTATATTTCTATGAAGTATGAACCTTATGTTATCATCCACTTTGTGATTTGTATTTTGAATTATATATCATATATATATGTACCGGTTTAAACTATTTGTGGCCGGTTCGATTAAATTGAACCAGCGGTTCAATCGATTTTAACGGTTGGACCAATGAATTATTGAACCGACGGCCTTGCCGGTTCGATTTCCGGTCCGGTTCGAAAACCGTTGCAGCTCACAGCTCTTCTTTCTGCTTGTACTAGCAAAATATGCCCGTGCGTTGCACTGGAACATGGTCCAGCAGTACTTGTGTTGATGGCAAATTACGTGTTAACCTAACGCCTTTTTTATGCAAGTGGCCTAAAGATATTAACTATCTTTGTCTAATTTAATTGTACCAACCTTATTTCCGCGAGATATTAAGGCCTATAATAAATGGAGGTGCAATGAAGTATCCATAGGAGTAGAGAATTAGATATTGACTCCACATGAGGCCTGTAATATATTGTTGATAAGAGGCTCAGTTGTATCGTTTTTTCTAACCAAAGCTTGCCATGTCTCTTAATTTTGCTTTTGGAGATGCACATTATTTTAACTAAACTAAGCACATTTGGTGCTTGGAAGTAGCAGTCCCAAAAGTGCTCCCAAATGTACCTGTGTGTTGTGACGAGAAAAAAATTATAAAACAATTATAAAAAATTGAAGACTGGAGCAATACACATATCCTTATATTATATATTTTCTTCTTTCTATAAAATTTTAAAGCTAATTTTTGTGATGACACCCGCAATATAAGCTAATGTTGTAATAATATTTTGGTGCTAGCTGATCAGGGAGCGCTACGGCCGGTAATGTTCCTCTTGTATATTGTTATATGTTGATTCGATCCATTGTGTACTCGGTTTGGAAATTAACTGTATATATGGAAATCTTGGAATCCAAGTGTGCGGTCGTTTTGGGAGCAAATTGAAAAATTCCTTTTCTATTTGATTCGGTGCTTTGTTTATGGAAATCTTCCAATCCAAATGTGCGGTCGTTTTGGGAGCAGATTGAAAAATTCCTTTTCTATTTGATCATTCGGTGCTTTGTTTATTCCTACTTCTCTTCTAGTCCTTCCTTTTTTTCTTCTAAAGCACAAGACACACCATCCTGTACGAGTAGGATTAGAAGTAGCGGACAGAAGTTAATGTATAGAGAAGTGGCAGACTGAAATTTTGGCTTTTAATTATTTGGGTATAGATGTGGCGTGCGGGGATAACGACAAGCGAGGACAGGGGGAAGTTCAATACGGACAATCCGTACCCAGGCATATTGCGGACTGTGTCCCTGGTGTGTGGGCAACCATAGCAGCTTAAACGTGATTATATGGTAATCAAATAGCGTTTGCGTCCGCATACCGTTCCGGTTTTGCATTTTGGAAACCGATCCACAACCGAACGGCCATCAAAAGCATGAATGGTTTACAGAGAAGATTACCTTACGTTCAGCGATTGTTGACACTGTGCAGACACTGCAGTGGTAGACTAGTTGTAATAATATAAGAGATACACATGTGGTACAACAAAACAGCAAGGAGTTTGGCTCTCCACCATTTAGACATAACTAAATGACCATTGTATAGTACTATAAGAATATAAGAATGTAGTAGAACAACTAGACTCTTAACTTCCAGAGACCTGCTCTGCTGAATATATATGAATCTATCTGTATCTTCAAATAGGAACTGGCCACATGTAGCAGGTCCGTAGCAGTGCTGCAAAGCCATATATACTTGTCATATCACAATACCCAATTGAAATACATCCTTTTTTTTTTGATTCATCAGCTTTCCCTTATCTGTAGAATGTCATGTTCCAGCCGGTATGGTGGAATCCAACCAATATAATGTTTTTCTTTTCATTCAAGCTCCCCTGTCGATCTTGAGACTGTCGACAAACCTCTCGTTGTTTTTGATGTTTGACAGTAGGAAGTCGAGGACGTCCTGGAAGCTGCTCTCCCTGTACATTGCTGGGGTCAGCTCATCAACCAGCTCCTCGGCGCAGCAGACCTTCTCATCTATCGAGAGACCATGGATGCTGGCAATGGAGATTCTTGCCTGGTTAGGATTGAGAATGGCTCGGTGGACAAGCGACTTGAGACGACCATTGCTCAAGACCTCTAGGTGGTCCCCAATGTGGACGTGGAGGGCCCCGGGGATCGCGGGGATGTCTTTCCAGGTGTCACAGTGGGGGCCCATCACTTGGAGCCCTGGCGAGCTCTGCAGCAGGATTGTGAGGAAGCCATGGTCGGAATGAGGAGCCAATCCGACCTTGTCGCCGCCTCGATGTGATGACGACAGCTGCGTGTAGCTGTTCATGGCCATGAACTGCAGTCCCTTCTCAAGCTTTTCTTGCATGTAGAAGGGCCTTAAGCCTAAACATTGCAGGATGGCGTCCATGAGCTGCAGTGACACTCTCTGTATTTCAACGGCATACTTGCCCATTTTCTTCCTGCAAATCATGCATATGTAAAAATGACACAATAAAGTTATTAGGATAGCTAGCTGGCCTGCTGGTGAAAGCAGATTAAGATGTACGTATGAATTCAATTCATGGATAGATCTCTCATTATTTGTGTAACAATATATAATATATACAGTAGTAATTTAATTAGCTAACCTACCTGTATGATGGAGGGTGCAGTGGCCAGTAGTGGACCCAGTCTTGCAGAGGGTTGGCGTAGTGCTTCAGCAGCGACCTGGCATTGCTGATCCCGTCCCTTGAGCTCGTGTCGTACCTGATAGGCCTTCGGATGTCGGTCGACGCAAACAGCTCCTTGTGCTCCGGCGAGAGCTGGAAAAACTCGGAGGCGGCTTCCAACGCGCCTGCCATCACCTCGTTGCTCACACCGTGGTTCACAACCTGTAAATAACTCCATATTATATATGTAAAATATATAACCGTCGGTAGCTTGCTTTCTTTTTCTATCTTTTTCCCTTTTTGGTACACGAGACGTACGGGGGATCTTTTTCAGTGATGTGTAGGCTGATTTTTGCAATTAATGGAGGCAATAAGGCTGTTTGATATCCTTCTCCTTGTGTTGTATGGAACGAAAGGGCAAAGAATATATTCTAAGGCAACTTCATTATTTGGAGAGCGTCACTTTTTTTTAATAAGGGAACTACCAAAACAGAGACTTGTTGTAAAGGTATGAAACCAGCTGGCCTTCTTCTTGGTTCAATGAAATTGGCACTTACTATCCTGTGCCAGGAGGTACCTCGATCTTCCAAAAAGACATAAAAAAAAAAAGCAAACAAAGGACTAGCTATGCTGATCAGGATCGGATGACACCATATCATGATCAGCAGTACATTATTTACTCTCGATCGAGCTAAGTATAATTAGCTAGCATCTAATGAAGCCATATATAGGCCACGCATGTAGTACGTATACTGCATGTGCGGCCGTTTAGCTGACTCATACAGCTAGCGCCCAGCGCAGCGCACAATTCAAGGGCATCGATCCATGCATGCAGAGCAAAGCACTGACCTGAAACGAGCCATGGTGGCGGCACGCCTGCGCAATTTCCTGGACGGCAAGCGCCCTCGTGGCCGGGTCCCTACTGCCGAGCTGGCCCAAGTCAATGATCACCGGCGGCGACGACGACCCTCGTGGTGGCTGGTGGGTCGCCATCCGCGTGAGTAGCTAGTAGACACGCGTGTTCTGATGCTAGCTCTTGGATCTCTGAAGCTAGCTATAGCTACTAGCGCCCCCACAAGTAGTGCACTGGCTCCCGATACCGAGAGTGGTATTTATAGGCAGTATGGCTAGCTGAGACCTAAACATTCAGCACAATGACATACATGGAGTATCTGCAGATGGCTCAACATTCATATTGCATATGCATATGGAGTTAGGCACTGCTAGTGGATGGCTCAACATTCAACATACCATATATGCATAGTTAGGCACTGCTAGCCGATCGATGGCTGAAAGCATTCAGCAGAGAGCACGACTTCATGATGCGTGGATCGAGTTACGCACTGCTAGCTCGTGGTTGCTTACTCGTCGCGCAAACTTTTGCTCCAAAGTAGAATTAATCATGGATGCCCTC
>CM041637.1:53860028-53883529 GCA_023333625.1 Bothriochloa decipiens | reverse complement strand
AAAAGCAAGATAAAGGTACATACAAATGCCTACACATACTTAATTCATGTATATTAATGTAATTGTCCACAAATGTCAGGATACCATGGAATCAGTGAAGTTCCTATTGAAAAAGACAAATATGTTACCAGAAGTGCATACGATTGTATACGTTAATATCTCGAGTTGTTTGCCATTTACCTTGCATAAATGTGAATAATCAATATAAAGTTCCTTACACTATTCCATTTAAAATATTAGATGCCTGTAAGGCTAGGTGATGCAAATAATAAGTCAGCAAAGTGTGAGGGAAAACAGTACGATTCAACGAGTACTAGCAAATTAAACCGGATGATTCCCATGCATATGTCTAGATGCATATATAACAAAGTGCATGTACCAAAAAAGTCAAAGCGACTTATAATTTGGAACGGAGAGAGTAGCTTGCAAATTCTCCGATTCAAAATGTACAGGTGGTGGGGAATACATACTAGATTGCTCTAGTGCGTGTAGTCTTCGGTAGGGTTCCCGTGTGTGTGAGGGCGCAGCTGCCACCTAACGCCACCTGCACGCAGGCTCGGCCGGTCGCCGCAGGACCACGCGGTAGCCTCGGAACGCCGCCCGCCCGAACGTCTGCCCATACCACCTGCCTGAACGCCGTAGTCCGCCCTCCAGAAACCACCCGACACCGCACGCACCTCCGTCGGCTAGCCTCCAAAAGCCAGATGCACGCTGGAGACCACGGACCGGCGCTGGCGCGCCGTCCGCCGCGAAAATGCCTCATGCCGCCTGCCGCCAGCCCCTACGGCTAGGGTTTGGGTCGGGATTCACAGGAGAGGAGAGCGAACAAACAACAACTTTAAACAGTTAATACACTACCGGAGTCGCCTTCTTTGCGGACGGCCATACGCTGTCGGCAAAGCTCCTTTTACCGTCGGCAAAGCCTTTGCCGACGGGCTGCCACGTCGGCCGTCGGCGAAGAGCCGTCGGCGAAGAGCCGTCGGCAAAGGTCCCTTTGCCGACGGCCCAGTGCCAGGCCGTCGGCAAACCTTTACCGATGGCCGTGATAGCCGTCGGCAAAGGAGCCACGTCAGCCGTTGCAGCGGCACGATGACGGCAGCCTCTGCCGACGGCTGACGTGTCCGACCGTCGGCAAAGTAGGTGACGTGGCGTATTTTTATTTTTTATAAAAAATGATTAAAAAATTCTTTGCCGACGGCCGACCGTCGGCAAATGTTTGGTCACTTTGCCGACGGCTGACCGTCGGCAAATTTATGGTCCTTTTGCCGACGGCCAGGCCCAGCCGTCGGCAAAGCTGGGAAATTTTACCTCATTTCATCACATATATATCATATAACCCACATTTCATCACATATAAACCACATTTGAGCATCAAATTCAGTTTCAACATGAATCCATACATGAAGGTCCTCAAATCCATCGATACAACTCCACAATACACATAACATGGCCATAAGAATTCATACAAGTCCAACATACGCTAAACATGTCCAACGTGCAACAACCTCATCGATTAAGATCCAAAAGCGAGAAGTAAAGGCATCTACCTCTGTGCGTCATCCCCAGGGGTCCCAGAGCCCCCAGCTTGCTCGTACGGAGTCCAACCCGACTGCGGGGACATACCGTAGTGCCACTGCTGCTGCGTAGGTCTAAAAACGCTTACCTGCCCGGAGTGCCCCTGCTGCGTCGGCGCCTGCAGCCACGAGGACCCAGTGGATGCCCGGACTGCTTACCCTGCTTACCTGCCCGGACTGCTGCGTGGGGTAGTAGGTCGAGTAGCCCTGCGGTGGAGAAGGACCCAATGGAGGGCTGCCACCTAGAGTCGGGTTCGAACCCGACGACGGTGCCTGCACAAAGGCCAAGTGATATAATTAGTACCTGCAGGATGCCTGCACAAGCTAAAGCAACAGGCAATATACTCACCGAAACATGTACAGGAGCAGGCACTGGAACTGAAACTAGAAGTGGTGGTGGAGCGAAGATCGAGGGAGGAGGCTCCTGCATTCCCGGGATCTAGGACCAAAAGTAGCAGGTCAGGTCCGATAGAGCACGCTGGTAGTGCTGCGAAAGTGCCGCCAACTGCTGCTGATGGGCCTCCTCCTGCTGCTGACGCAACATCTCCTGGGTGACCAGGTTGGCCTGCAGTCTTTCGACCGTGGCCTGCAATATTACACCCGCAAGGTTGATGGTATGTGAAGGCAAGGTACATCATGTGTGAAACGAGTGAACGACGAATGAAACTGCACTTACCTGAAGTGCCGTCATCATCTGCGCATTGCTCGGCTACCGAGGTGCTATGGGGATTTGTGATCCGCCCCTTTCCGCGTCGCCTCTTCGGATCTGGCTCAGTGTCTGAACAGAGGACGGGTCGATGGCGCTGTCGGCAATAGCGTACTGGCCGTGCTGCTTTCCTCCTCCCGTCCTCATCACGAGGTCAGTATCCAGGTCGGCTCTGGTGGGGTCGAACGTCGGCCCATGGCGCTCGAGACCTACGGTGGTGTACTTGGCGAGCTTGTTGTAGACGTTCGGGTTGGTGTAGGCCTCGGGCCCGTCCTCCGAGCTGTAGATGGTGGATGCCGCTGATGCTTTGCCCTTGTGAGCAAGGGCGTAACCCGTGAACTCGTTGATTTCCTACCCATCATGCGTCTCCCTCTGCGAGGAAAACACAAACATGGTTACAAGTAGTGACAATTGAGAGCTATAATAAATGGATCAACAGAAGCATACCCATGTGTCCATGTACCCGTGGAGGCACTGGTTCCCTTGGTGGTGTGATATCGGAGGATTTTGCAGGCGAAGTTGCCGATGCTCTTTGCGTTTCTCGTACGCCATGTCCGTACGCCACCCACGCACAATTTGGCGCCAGCAGTCCTCGTACTTATCGCACCAGCTTGGACACCACTGCATGACATTCAAGTATTTGATATTCCATAAGATGAATTGAATGTGTCACGTAAGGAATCATAACAGATGTTTCCTACTTAATTACCTGCATGTACTGCTCCTCGGTGAGGTCGGTCTCCTTGTCCAGTATCATCTCCCTGACTCGCTCCTTCTTTACCACCTTGAGCTCCACGTTGGCGTAGTAGCTGATGACGACCTGGAGATGCGCCTCGTGGTACATGTCCTTGAGATGGTTGTGGCAGACCGCCTCCTGCTGCCACGCCGCCCGCTGCTCGTCCTGCCCCTCCTCCAACTTAAAGTACAACTACACACAGACATCAAACATCATTTCATTGTTTGAAGAAAGTCCAACGAATGCGTAGTATTGAGATATGCGGTGCAATGCAAAGACTCACCCAGAACTCCCTCTTGATCTTGTGAGCAAGGACTTCGCCATGCTCATCCTTGACCTTGTATAAGTGGTCCTATTTGTTGGGCACGATCCGCTTACCCTCGATGGTGACCAAGCCAGGGTAGTGCTTTCTAATCAGGAGGCCCTTGTCAGTCACCTTTTCCTAGTGTAGTGTCATGTCATACACATGATCACATGTGAGATGTCTGAGTTTTAGACATCCGGCGTCGTAACTTGCTCCAAACATTTTTCCAATTTTTATCATAGCCTCCACATGCGATAACATGACATCTCATTAAGTTTCATGATTTTCGGACTTCGTTTGGATTTTATATAATAAAAAACACTTTTTACGCACGTAACTTGTCATGTTACGACGCCAATATGGTCATAATTTGATGCGAGGCCCTGGATACGGTCTCTACATACTCCGAACATCATGAATATACTTTTTAGAATCAACAAATTCTATTATTTCATGTACCTGCAGTTCAAACTTGGAGTTGTTGGAAAAATTCAAAGAAACAAAAATAAATAATGAAATATAGCAAAAAAACTCAAAATTTGCCCAACTTTTGAAGTTGGGTTGTATTTGGTGTAGGAAGGCACCAGAAAAAAATTGGAAAGAAAAAACAAAAAAAATTCTTTGCCGAGGGCTTAGGAATGGCCCTCGGCAAAGCTCCTTTGCCGACGGCCTAGCCACGCGGCCGTCGGCAAAGGCGGTGGCCGTGGTAGGCTGTGCGGCCGCCACGTGGCTGTGCTTTGCTGACAGCTTGGCCTTTGCCGACAGCCTAACGGTACAACTCTCGGCAAAGTGGCCTTTGCCGACGGCTGTATTTGCCGACGGCCCGGCGGTCGGCAAATGTTTCTTTTGCCGACGGCCCGGCTGTCGGCATAGATTTTCTTTACCAACGGCTTTTCTTTGCCGACGGCTCGGCCTTGGGCATAGACTTCTTTGCCGACAGCGTGACCTGGCCGTCGGCAAAGAGGTGTCTTGCCGACGGCTTGTTCCTTGGCCGTCGGCAAATGTTTAAGCCGTCGGCAAAGTTGGCGTTTCCGGTAGTGATAGATGGGTGTTTTTCCTTAATTTGGGCTTTCTAAGAGAAAATTTGATCAGTTAACTTGAGCATATTGCAATGATGATTTGCTTATGAATTTGAATTAAATTTGAACAAATGGTTCTATCCGAATTCAATTTGACACATATTCAATCTATCCAAACTCTATCTTCTGAGCAATTTTTTATGGTACTATTTTTTGACTTTCCTTTGATAGAATATAATACAAGACATTATATGGTAGAAATTTGTAATGACATAGGTGCAAACCTATTTCAGCATTGTATAAACTTGATCAAACTTAAAAAATCTGACTTGTCCTAAACCAAAATTACAATTTTTTTCAACATGAAGTAAACATCACACAAAAGGTCATGTAACAAACATGTCATACTAAGCAAGGACCTATTTCTCTAGTCTAAAGTTTAGTTCCCAAAGTTAAGGACTAAAACTTTAGAGCACTTTAGCTTACACATGTGTGATCTATAGTTTTTGCAAGGTTAGATAAACTATACACAACACTTTAGACCTATTGTTTAGAACCTCAACAGTTAAACTGGTCTAAACTTTAGTAGCTTAACTTTAGATCAGGAAAATCCAAACAGGGGTCCTTAAACAAGTCATATCATAAGCACGTCACATTAATTTTGACTTTATTATACATCTTACTAAATTATGGCTTGTTGTAATATTGGCTAATATATAATCAATTTCATGTGGATTATATATGTACATGACATGTGACACGTTATATGCATCAAAAGGCTAATCGTATATATCCAACAATTACAAATAATAAAACGTTACCTACACTAACACGTTATCCACTAATGTTAGCCACACTCATCAAATATGCATGGACACGGCGCGCGTTATCTCCACTAAGATGCATGGAAACACATTATCATGCTAGCTAGACGCGTACACACACGCTATACCACACACACATGCTAACAACTTACAGTACCTAACATGCAAGTGTGGACCACACACACGTACATACACACGTACACGGGCACACGGCCTCTTCGTACACGGGCACACGGTCTCGCCACACACACACGTACATACACACGTTCGTAAGTCTCACCATCACTGGGAGAGAAATGACTTTTGATTTAGATCTTTAGTCTTGGTTATTTTTTGGCTCGAGACTAAAAATTTGATTAATCTCGGTTGGTGTTTTCAATCAGGACTAAGACCCTTCCCAACGGCTTCAAACGGTTTCAAACGCAGCTTTTGCATATGCGTAGTAGGGCGGGCACATTTAATCCCGGTTGGTTATTCCAGTCGGGACTAGATCAGGGCCAATAGTCTCAGTTGATATAACCAACCGGGACTATGTTTCTCTATATATATCCCTCTTGATGTTCCCTCACTCGAGACATCTCAAAATAATTCAAACGGCTACGTGTTCTTACTTGGGAGAGCAAGCTTTACACCGTACATTATCTTTTTCAAAAGGTTAGCAATTTTTATTCATATAATTTTGAATCTTTCAATTATAAATAATTATTTCATTCCATGGTTACGTCGAGATGATGAATTTATTTTTATTTGTTGTATATACAGTTCTACATGAATGTGAAGTCACGCGGTGAAATCGGTGAAGTAATTCACTTCTCTTCGAACAATGGCTCCGGGATATTTTATTGGTATTCATACTTCTCTAATATTCTAAAAATAATTATGTGCATGAGATTATTTGTGTTCACTTTGCTAATTATCACGATGTATTTTTGTACCATTATATATTTATGGTTGATTTTTTTCAATCATATTCCATGGACAACGTACCTCCCCTGCCTCCTCCACCACCCCCTCCACAGCAACCAGGTTTTCACCAAGACGATGAGCCATTCGCTCCTAATGCCGACGTGCCGCGGTGGTTCGCTGCCCCAGCTATTGTATAAAATATTGTCAAACTTTTTTTGTTTTTATATATGAAAGCAAACAAACATATAATTAGTTCAGTAACATTGTTGCATTACATTTGTATGTCGCAGTTCATAGCCCCAATAGACTGGCTACACTCAACTCTTAGCATGTTCAATGTTGAGAACATTGATGTGAGGACGGAAATTGTCAATGTGACCTTCGGTATACCATCCCTTCTAGGAGCCAACTCTCAAATGCTCCTAGGCACAATATCCATCGGACGGAGGTTGAGAGCACAAACGTGAGGGCAGCTCAGCGCAGTGCCGTCGCACTCTGTTTAGACTCACTTTGACAAGTTGGCTATAACAATGTGTTTGATTTTTCATTCTACAAGGAGCTAGCTTTGTGTTACAATGGTTTCACTGCTCCTAGAATAAGCGAATTTTATTCGAGTCAGAACACTCATGATGTGGTAAGATCAACATAAATTGGTAATAATTAAGTCATGCATATTATTTGCTCTTTATTAAGGTAATAATATTGTCTTTATTTTCTCCACTTGCAGCTTTGGCTCTATGATCTTACCCATGGTTCATGTGGCTTGCTGGCCATTCTAGACCAAGTTACGGATTATTTCGAGTATGATTGGGATTAGGTTGACCAAACTGGCCAGAATACTGCAGTGGCAAACAATTCTGCATAAGGTTCACCCTCAGAGACAGTGATGTTTCAGTAGGTTACGTCTACGGTGCAGCTAACTTTTTGTCTCACGTGTCACGGGAGAGTGCAATCATATACGCGCTGCACTACATCGATACTGAGAGGGGATTCACGATCAGAGACATCAACCACATTCGATGGGCACAGCGGTGGGTCGAAGTGAGAGGCCCGATCCAAAATAACAACAATGATTCTGATAGTGATTAGAGTTGATTTAGCTAGGTTGATTAGAGTTGTGTTTGGTTTGTAAGGTTCATGTTTTAATTTGGTCATGTAATAACTTACGTCTATACAATTTGTATTGTGATGTTTTATTATCTTAATTACTTCTACTTGTATAGAGATGTTGAACCCGGTTTGTGATGTAACACCTCTTCGTGCTATGCATAAATTTTTACTTTAGTAGAATATCATGGTATGACCAATGAGTAATATAAATACATACATACATATATCAAGAAAAATTCAAATACTAAAATAAAATCTTTATCGAAATTTATTCATATTTTTATACATTTATTTTGAAACTAAAAATAATAAATCGATTAAAAAAATAAAATTGATGGTAGATGGGAGCAGTGCTTGTCTGTGTTGGGTAGGTGGGAGCATGGACTTTTAATCTCGGTTGGATTTAAGAGCCGGGATTAAAAGACATGCCTGCCACATGGATTTTTAATCCCAGTTTATAATACCAACCGGGATTAAAGCACCTTTAATCCCGGTTATTGTTTCCAACCGGGATTAAATGCTCCAGCACTGCTCCCACCTACCCCCACGGTTGCCACTCTTATAAATAGAGCCCTGATCTCTTCATCCCATTTCATAGTACACCTTTTAGCATCATTGTTGTTATTTTGGATCCACTCAAATAGGGTCTCTAAGGGAGGAACCCCTATATATACAGATATCCTTGCCTATCCTAGTCCACTAAAATGGTGCACATTCAAGGTGCTAGAAGAATGCTACTCAAAATAGAGCTACATCGAATGTTGGGGTCCCCACGAGGTTGACAGTGCCATCCGGGGCTGTGCACTGTTGCCGTCATGGGGCGGTGTTGGTACTGTATGGTGATGGCGCCGAGCGAAATCCGATGGGCCCTGGATTGTGCTTGCAAATCCTAGAGGCATTGGTTCATCCGACGCACCCAACAACGCCGCCCTGACGAGCCCGACACCGCCGCCCTGACGCGCCTGACCTCCCCCGCCCTGACGCCCCGACATGCCCCGATGCCTCGACGCCCCTGACCTCCACCACTCCTGACTTCTACGGCACCGTCGACCTCCATCGCGCCGTCGACCTGCCCCCTCCCCGACGCACCCGCCGCCGCCGCCCCGACGTCCGCCACCCGGCCGCCTGGGAGCCCTAGCTCCGACCTCCACCGTGCCATTGACCTCCGCCGCGACCTCCCCCGCCCCAACGCACCCGACACCGCCGCCCCGACATCCGCCACCCTGCCTCCTGGGAACCCTAGCTCCGACCTCCACCGCGCCCTCGGCCTCCACCGCTCCGTCGACCTGCACCGCGCCCTCGCCGGCCGCCCCTCCCCCCAACCATCTCTACGGGCCCTCGCCACCACTCTGCAGTCGTAGCGCAGGTGCGTTTCTGTCATGTTCATCTTCTTTGGCTTGTTCCTTAATTATTGTTTAGTAAAATGGTAGCAATTTTGTGTTGCTATCTTTATATTATGCAATCTATTTTAGAGCATTTTATGTTATGCAATACAAATTTATTTTAAAGTATTTTATATTATACAATATAAATTTATAGCAATATACGCAATTTTGTTTTGGTTAAGACTTGTGGAAGTGAAACATGCTTGTATATGTTGGCATAATTTAGTCACTGATTATTTACTTTGCATATGAACATGATTACATTGAACAAGCTTGTATATTGTTTTCATTCTTTTCCATTGCGTGGTTTTCTATAAGACATGGCTACAAACCTGCCATGGCTGCAAACCTGCCATCTCCTGAACGTCCACTAAATCAAGATGTGTTCAATTATGGATTTCAACCAATATTGAATAGGCGACTCTTCCCAAATATAAGCATAGCAAGGAACTCACTCACTTAATTAATTAAGTTGTTCCCACATCTCTAGATATCTTGTTTTGATATGTGTATTTATTGTATGTAGGGGATTCATACTATTCGCTGGTTCAAGGAGACATTATGGTATTTTTGGGATGATTTTGTGGGAGACAAGGCAGCCAATACACCGGATGAAAAAGTACATGTCCGAATTGGCTTTGCATTGCCCTTTAGTAGGGTGGGTAGAGAACTTAGTATCCTCCAATTCATCTCTATAAGGGGCAGCCCTCAACTTTACTTAGTTACAGCACAAAAATATGATGTTCAAAAATGTTTGAATGAACTTGAAAGAAGAGGGTACAAAATTCCAACTTGGTCTTCTATGCGGTCTGGAGCTTTGGATGTTGATCTCCACCAAGACATTGCGACCTATTGTGCATCTATTGCTGCCAACAACACCGCTGATGTGGTCAGTTTACAACATATAAGATTTATTGTTGTTTTCTATATATGTCCATGGCTTTGATCATAACCACAATATTTTTTTCAACACTTGCAGATTAAGTAGCACAACTTGACATTCATAGGTTGTAGCTTTGAAGCCATTTTATCCCAAGCTCTTTATCAAATGGGTGGTTTCACTTGGAAGTATGGTGCGTCTACTTTCACTACAGAGGGAATCCACGAAAGAATTGATGTTGTGACGGAAAATTCTGCACCATGGTTGATCTTCTGGAGTAAACCCTGCGAACGAACTTGGGAAGCAAAGGAGAGTGTACTGGTCCATGCATTGAGGTATATAAGTGAAGTTTTAGGATATGAAATGTATGACGTGCACTTCACCGAATGCATATTCAAGCGGGTTGCAATGATAGGACTTTGAGTTAGTGTTGGTTGTTAGGTGTGATGAACTTATATATGTAATGAACTATGTTTAGATGAAGTTTATTTTAACTTCATGATGTGTATGAACTTGATGAAGTCGAGCGTCTGATGTTTGTAATATATAAGCACTTTTAATTATCTATACTATTAATTTGTATATTTACAAAATAATCAATGAAAATATACCAAAATAGAAAAGACAAAATAAAAAAACTGGACATGCAATCCCGGTTGGTAATATCAACCGGGATTGAATGTGCCTGACTTGGCAGCTTATGCAACCATTGTTGCCTACACATTTAGTCTCCTTTGGTACTACCAACCGGGATAATAAGTGGATCAGTAATACAGGTTGCTTAACCGGGACTAAAGGGGGCCTTTAGTCATGGATTCGCAACCCCGGTTGGTATACCGGAAATAGAGGATTATGAACCGGGACTAGAGGCCATATGTGCACTAGTGCATACAGCACATGACACGCTAATCATATACCAAATAATGCAATAGTCAAAAGCTTTTATGTACAAAGTTATAAAGTAAAAAAAGTCTCCATATTAGTTAAAGATCACAAGAGATCACACGCATGAATCAAATCTAAAGAAAAAGACTTTTATATCTAAAACTTTTTTTTACTTATCTTATTTTATATCTCAAACCAGCCTCAGCCTTCCGATGGACCAGCAGTTATGTGTCGTCAGTGGCGGAGGGCTCGGTAGGGCAAGGTAGGGCGCTCGCCCTACCTTGGCTCCACCACGGATGCCCACCGTTGATTCGGCCGCCATGGATGCCAGGCTGAAGGTCTTGTCGGCCGCTAGCTACTGCTATCGAACGAACTCTGAATATCCGCGTCAGGAAGATGACTGAACCATTAAATCCATTGGTTGGACTTTACCCTTTGGGCCTTGACGTTTACCTTGTGGGCTTGTGACCTGTGGACCGCGCAGCATATCTGCTGATCTGCACATGAGAACTGGGACTGCGTGACTGCCCATTAGCTTAGGCCGTTCGTTTTCTAGCGCAAGGATCATATGCCTTCGGCACGGGCGCACGCCAGCTTGCAGTCGCAGGTCACACCTCAGCAAATAGGCAGTCGGCGTCATTACATTAAGTTGTCCAACTCAGACACTTTTTTTTAGTTTTTCCATTGTTATTATTCAGTCTTTTGGTTATCAATCTTGCCCTACCTTAATTTTTTTTTCGTCCTCCGCCACCGTGTGTCGTTGTTGCTGATGCCCAACACGAGGGCGACGTCGATGGCGGATGGGGTAGTTCGGCAGCAGATTTACAGAGGAGTGCTTAACCAACTTCTAATACGAGTTGTTCGTAACTGATACGCCAAGGCCCCTGTACTTGCGTTGCGTACTAGCACAACTTTTGTGATGAATCAGGCCTTGAGCTAACATGCATGTCCTGAAGTTGCTTTTCAATCTCGTTTGTTTGGGAGGCAAACCACTGATGAACACGTACTGATGCAAAACGTCAAATATATAGCGACTGAATATCTGGTGGCAGAGAATATAGTATCCGAAATGAATTGAACATCCACAGATAGCAGCTGAAAGACTAACTCAGAATATATCAATGGTGGTAGAAATCCCATGCAGCATAATACTCTCTCCGTTAAAAGGCAGAGAGATCCATTTGGCCTTCCAGTGGATCTGCATTATTAATTGGGTAACCCTTATTAATTAGACTAGAGAGCTTGAGAGCCAATCCACGCCCAGGATGAGGTCATAAGAGTCCAATTGCAGAATCCTCAAGTCATGCTATAATTGGTAACGTCCAAGTGAGAATTGCCAGAATACAAGATGTACTAGAAATCGTGCGCGGCAACGTGTTGGACCGGACTCCATGCACATTGATTTAAATAACCTGATTAAGGAAATCATTCTCAACAAAGGATGATGGCCTATAAATCAACTTGTTGAAGATAGAAAAAGAAGTTCAGAGTATGCGATAGCCTAGATAGTATATAGCGATTTAGAAGAACACAAGTCCACAAATTAAAGGTTCTAAAATCTTAAACTCCTATAAAGCTAATAAGTATTCTTCAAAATTTTGAAATTAGATTTCAAAAAAAAATTTAAAGCATCAAATGAATTCAAATTGAAAAGTGATATAAATATCAAAGCTTTATAACTTTTCGAGATCTACAACTTTTATTTTGGTCATTTCTTGATTTGATGTCGTTTTGAAAAATTTAATTTTTAGTACTTAATTTTTAATGACGTCTATTTGTAGATGTGCCTATATATAGAGTCACCCCTTACAAATCGGTTCGTAGAGTGACAGTACATGAATACACAAGCTCCAAAGCCTTGTATTGGACGTCGATTCAGTCTTCATATTGGAATCGGTTTCTACATGGCTATGGATATTGAACGCTATTAGAACCATATTTCTGACGCTAATCCTTTACCCTTGACAACTTTTCAGAGCAGTTGGATTAGTCAAGAATAGTTAAGTGTGTTGGAGCTCTTCTTTCCGTATTTGAGGTGCACTGAACACGTGTCGGTCTCACTGTTGAACCCTGGAATCTGTGCATTTTAGGCCTCAGGTGTGGCCAACTGCACACAATATATAATCGTCATTTGGTGCGGTGCGTGCCTGTGCGAGACGTGCGCATCGAAAAACGGCTGCTAACCTGCCATTTGGAAGTTGTAGCAAACGGAACGTAAAGCTATTTGCACCGCTGGTAATACGAGGGCGACCTCGTTGGCGGGCCGGGGTAATTCGGCAGCAGCTTATATCGGAGGAGTGCTTAACCAACTTCTAATACGAGTTGTTCGTAACTGATACGCCAAGGCCCCCTGTACTTGCGTTGCGTGCTGGCACAACTTTTGTGATGAAAACGGCCCTGCTTGCTGAATCAGGCCTTGAGCTAACATGCATTTTAGGCCTCAGGTGTCAACATATATGCTCATTTGTGTCGTGCCGTGCCTGTACGAGACGCGCGTGAGAAAAACGACCGCCAGACTTGCCATTTTCGATTCGAATCGCAGCTGGCACCTGGAAGATGATTACTCCATGCATGACGAAAGACAAACCAACCAAACGGAAGTCTATTTGCCGACCTCCAAAGCTGGCACCAAGAAAAATAATTGCTCCCCTCAAAAATACGGAAAGAAGAGCTCGACGTGCGAATACACATTTAGCTATTCTAATTGACTAATCCAACTATTTTGAAAAGTTAAAGGATTAACGTTTAATATGGCTCAAATAACTTAACCAGGGGCGGGCGCGGCCAGCCATGGTGGTGCACAATATCCATGGCCATGTAGAAATATACCTAATTTTAACTAAATTTTCTACACATCTAAAAAGACTCTAAACTCACCGGTCATATCAAATCTTGATCCCCGTTGACGTGTCCATGTCCAATACGAATCATACTCCACTTAGCTCTCACATGTCTACGTCCTACCCGACACTACCGGAAACGTCAACTTTGTCGATGGCTTAAACCTTTGCCGACGGCCAAGGAATAAGCCGTCGGCAAAGACACCTCTTTGCCGACGGCCAGTTCACGCCGTCGGCAAAGAAGTCTTTGCCCACGGCCGTGCCGTCGGCAAAGACAAGCCGTCGGCAAAGGCAATCTTTGCCGACAGCCGGGCTGTCAGCAAAACTTAGCCGTTGGCAAAGGAAACCTTTGCAGACAGCCGGGCCGTCGGCAAAGGTGGCCCAGGCCAAACGGTAGCCGACGCCGTCCACTTTGCCGAGAGCTGTACCTTCAGGCTGTCGGCAAAGCGTCGCCACATGACGGCCGCACAGCCTGCCACGACCACCGCCTTTGCCGACGGCCACGTGGCCACGCCGTCGGCAAAGGGGCTTTGCCAAGGGCCATCCCTAGGCCCTCGGCAAAGAATTTTTTTGGTTTTTTCTTCCCAATTTTTTCCTGGTGCCTTCCTACACCAAATACAACCCAACTTCAAAAGCTGGACAAATTTTAAGTTTTTTTGCTATATTTCGTTACTTATTTTTGTTTCTTTGAATTTTTCCGGTAACTCCAAGTTTGAACTGCAGATACATGAAATAATAAAATTTGTTGATTCAAAAAAGTATATTCATGATGTTCGAAGTATGTTGAGGTCGTATCCAGGGCCTCGCATCAAATTATGACCATGTTGGTGTCGTAACATGACGAGTTACGTGCGTGAAAAGTGTTTTTTATTATATAAAATCCAAACAAAGTCCGAAAATCACGAAACTGAACGAGGTGTCATGTTATCGCATGTGGAGGCTATGATAAAAATTTGAAAATGTTTGGAGCAAGTTATGACGTCGGATGTCTAAAACTCAGACATCTCACATGTGACGTCCCGCCCCACCAAGCACGCGCCGCCGCCGCTCTCCCGCCCTGCCCTTGGCCCTTTCCCTGCAGAGAGAAAGAGAAGAGAAGAGGGGAAGAGGGGAACAAGAAGGAGAAGAGGAGAAGGAGAAGGAGAAGGGAGGAGAAGGAGAAGGAGAAGGGAGAAGGGAAAGAGGAAGGAGGAGGAGAAGGAGAAGGAAGGAAGGAGGAACAAGAAGGAGGAGAAGGGGGGAGGAGGAGGAAGAACCTCGGACCGACGACCTTCCATTCCGTTCGTCCACGTCGTCGTCCTCGCGCGTCGCCGGAGGAGAAGGTAAAGCCCCTGAGTTGTCGGCCTTCGTGTCGATGTGTCGTTGATGGCCTTCGTGCCAGAATTATGGTTGTGTGGGCTTTCGTGCCCCAAATGTAGACGTCGGCCATCATGTTGGCTTTTTCTTGCAGGTTCTGGAAACCTCCCCGTGTAGGGGAGGTTCTACCGAAATTTTTTACTAATAGCGATGTCTTTGTTGTTTTGCAGAGCAGGACGTGTCGGAGGGGACGCGGAGTACCTTTGCGCCACCACCCTAGGTATAAATCACCTCTCTGCCTTATAGTTTTTGTATGCAGATCGCGTAACCGAGTTAGGCATCTCCCGTCCGAAAGGGATACGCGGTCGTTGGTATGTAGATCAGTGCATATCTGCGATGGTATCTCTTTCGGATTGTCTATGTTTTTTGGACAGCCTGAGGATGCGTAGATGGGATAGCTTCGATGTTCTGCCCCCGTCTGAGTCAGAGTTTTGGCAGCACCTCCCTGTTGTTCTCCGGATACACACTCTCCTTGTTGGGACGTGTATCGGGAGAACAGCGGGGAGGTGCTGCCAAAACTCCGTCTCAGACGGTTGCGGAGCATGGAAGCTAACCTCATCTACGCATCCTCGGGTGGGATTAGGACCTATCCTTCACCTATTAGATGGTAGGAACACCTTGTAGATGCAGATGGTGCTTTTATTACTCGCTTACATTAGCGCATGATAGAGGATGGCTGACCGTGAGTGGATGTACATGGGCTTCGCAAGTAAGAGCCCAGAATGGGTTAGGGGGACGGATAACTTCCTGAAGGAAGCATTTGGCCCAGCTGTTGCTAAAGGGTCGGTTCGGATGCCGTGTCCCTGCACCAAGTGCAAGAACTAGAAAAAGAAAGACTACGGTCACATGTACAAAGATATTTTCAACAACGGATACGTTCCAAACTATACCCATTGGATCTACCATGGTGAACGCCATCATATTAGGGGGGAGGAGGTGAGACCCCTCCTCGAGGGGTTTGATGCAGATGCTGGGATGGCAGAGTTGCTGGCAGACGTACACGAAGAGAGGTTCGCTCAAGGAATGGAGGTGGATGAAGAAGATCCAGAGGAGACCGCAAAGGCGTACTACACCATGATGGAGGCGGCAAAGCAGCCCATTCACGAGAACACTATGGTGTCACGACTGGATGCCATTTCACGCCTAATAGCGTTGAAGTTGCAATTGGGCATTAGTCGAGAAGGTTTTGATCTTGTGTTGGCAACTGTTGGGACACTGCTTCCGAATGTTCACTTCCTGCCGAAGAACACGTACGAGTCACAGAAGCTCCTTCGTGCACTCAAGATGCCGTATGACGTGATCTAAGTTTGTAACCATGTTTATGTTTTCCTCGCAGGGGGAGACGCATGATGGGCAGGAAATCAACGAGTTCACAGGGTACGCCCTTGCTCACAAGGGCAAAGCGTCAGTGGCGTCCACCGTCTACAGCTCGGAGGACGGGCCCGAGGCCTACACCAACTCGAACGTCTACAACAAGCTCGCCAAGTACGCCGCCGCAGGTCTCGAGCGCCATGGGCCGACGTTCGACCCCACCAGAGCCGACCTGGACACTGACCTCGTGATGACGACGGGAGGAGGGAAGCAGCATGGCCGGTACGCTATTGCCGACAGCGCCATCGACCCATCCTCTGTTCAGACACTGAACCAGATCCGAAGAGGTGACACGGAAAGGGGCGGATCACAAATCCTCATAGCACCTCGGCAGCCGAGCAACACGCAGATGATGACGGCACTTCAGGTAAGTGCAGTTTCATTCGTCGTTCACTCGTTTCACACATGATGTACCTTGCCTTCACATACCATCAACCTTGCGGGTGTAATATTGCAGGCCACGGTCGAAAGGCTGCAGGCCAACTAGGTCACCCAGGAGATGTTACGTCAGCAGCAGGAGGAGGCCCATCAGCAGCAGTTGGCGGCACTTTCGCAGCACTACCAGCGTGCTCTATCGGACCTGACCTGTTACTTCTGGTCCCAGATCCCAGGAACGCAGGAGCCTCCTCCCTCGATCTTCGCTCCACCACCACTTCCAGTTCCAGTTCCAGTGCCTGCTCCTGTACATGTTTCGGTGGGTATATTGCCTGTTGCTTTAGCTTGTGCAGGCATCCTGCAGGTACTAATTATATCACTTGGCCTTTGTGCAGGCACCGTCGTCGGGTTCGAACCTGACTCTAGGTGGCAGCCCTCCACTGGGTCCTTCTCCACCGCATAGCTACCCGACCTACTACCCCACGCAGCAGTACCTGTGGCCTCCTCCAGCGTCAGGGCAGGGGTACTCCTCGTGGCCGCAGGCACCGACGCAGCAGGGGCACTCCGGGCAGGCAAGCGTTTTCAGACCTACGCAGCAGCAGTGGCACCACGGTATGTCCCCGCAGTCGGGTTGGCCTCCGTACGAGCAAGCTGGGGGCTCTAGGACCCCTGGGGACGATGCACATAGCTAGATGCCTTTACTTCTCGCTTTTGGACCTTCATCGATGAGGTTGTTGCACGTTGGACATGTTTAGCATATGTTGGACTTGTATGCATTCTTATGGCTATGTTATGTGTATTGTGGAGTTGTATCAACGGATTTGAGGACCTTCATGTATGGATTCATGTTGAAACTGAATTTGTTGCGCAAATGTGGTTTATATGTGATGAAATGAGGTATAAATACAAGAAAACAGAAAAAACAAAAAAAAATTTCCAGCTTTGCCGATGGCTAGCCGTCGGCAAACCTGGTCCATTTTCCCAGCTCGGCCCAGCTTTGCCGACGGCTGGGCCTGGCCGTCGGCAAAGTGACCAAATATTTGTCGACGGTCGGCCGTCAGCAAAGCCTTTTCTAAACATTTTTTATGAAAAATAAAAAAATTCTCCACGTCACCTACTTTGCCGACAGTCGGACACGTCAGCCATGTGGCGCCTTTGCCGACGACTGACGTGGCGCCTTTGCCGACGACTGACGTGGCCGTCGCCGAAGCTTTGCCGACGGTCTGCCATGTGGCTGTCGGTAAAGGTACCTTTGCCGACACTTTCTTTGCCGACGGCCCTTCGCCGACGGCCGACGTGGCAGGCCGTCGGCAAAGGCTTTGCCGACAGTAAAAGGACCTTTGCCGACGGCGTCGGGCCGTCGGCAAAGAAGGCGACTCCGGTAGGGCGATTCCACTATGAAGACTGAATCGACATGCACACGTCCAATACAAGCCCCTTGGAGCTTGTGTTCATGTACGATCACTAAGATTCAATTCAATTCAAAAAATTATTGCCCCAGTACAATACATGGGCATATTTCTAGCTCTACGTTGAAAAGCATTTATGGCAACGACATAATTTTTTTTATTGTAGCAGCCCTCTATAAATCAATTTGAAGGTGTGGCTCTATATTGAGACGCCTTAATAGTCGAATATTAAAAACTAAGTACTGAAATCTAATTTTTTAAAATAAAATCGGATGAAGAAATCGGATGAAGAAATGACCAAAATAAAAGTTGTAGATCTCGAAAACTTATAAAGCTTTATTGTTTATGTAATATTTCGATTTGAATTCATTTGATGCTTCAAATTGTTGTTTGAAATCTAATTTAAAATTGTTGAAGAACACTTATTTCTCTTTTTAATTTGTGGCTAAAATTTTTAACTAGTCTTTCTCCCTATACTAACTCCAAATGTGATAGTTTTTTGCTGTTCTTTTGTTCATCTTTTCCTGTGTATATTTAAATTTTAAATGTAGAAAATGACAGTTTCAAACAATATTTTGAAACACAAATGATTTCGGCTGAAGAAGTCATGAATCAAATCATTCTTCTTTTGGTCATTTTTTTCATATGACAAAGGAAATGACACTGTTCATAAAATTTATATATCTCTCCTAAAGTTTATGAAACTATAAGAGAGATGTACAAGATTTGTGAATAATGTCACTACCATTATGTTGGATGAACAAATGACCAAAAAAATGTACATCTTAAGAAGTTATAAAACTTTGTAGTTGATAAGTTCTTGATTTGAAATCATCTTATGATGCAAAACTATATTTTGAATTTTTCAAATTTAAATTTAAATTTTTTGAACTTTCTCAGATGGAGAAATAACCAAAATGAGAGTAGTAGATCTTGAGAAGTCATGAAACCTCCTACTTTTTTATTTGAGATCATTTTGTCACAAAAACTAAGTTTGAATTTCTAAAATTAAAAATTTTCAAACGACCTTGGATGAAAAAATAACCGAAATAAAAATTTTAGGTCTCAAAAAGTTATGAAACTTTTTAGTTGACAAGTTTTTCATTTGAAACCATCTTGTCATGCAAAACTAAGGGTGACTTGCGAAGTGCGCAATTTTTGCGCAAAAAATATCGTGACTTGTGACTAGTTGGGTCTTCGTGCTCCGCCTCGCTACGGTGTGGAGGGGGTAGGGTGGACGCACGTGGGGATGCCAGCAGTAACACCCATCCGGAGTTCGACAAGTTCCAGGAGCTCCAAGCCCACATCAAGGTCGTTCTCTCACTCCTCCCTCGCCAAAACTCTGCACCTAGTATATAATCGGTGTTCCTTTCAGAGGCTGGTGTACGAGGGCGGCAATGTCAGAGGAGCTCGTGGAGACGGTGTACTAGCTACAAGGACCTCGGCGGTGTCGGCAAGCAGCACCACGGCCCCACGGCGGCGGATTCGTTGACAAGGAGGCCACACGGCGGCGGATCCGGCCACCATCGACGAAGATCCCACGAGCATGGCGTAGCTGCAGCCCTAGATGGGCTCGACAGGCCTTTCCATGGTTATTCATTTTTTTGAAATGATTTATCGCAGCGGGCGTTCTAATGTGCCAGCTGCGGTAAATGGATTTATTGCCGCAGTGGGCACTACCGCCCGCTGTGGTGGTGCCATGATTTACCATGGCGTTGCCACCGTAGTGGACACCTGCTGTGGTAATCCAAAAAACCCGCCACGGTAAAGATCCATGTAGTAGTGTTTAGGATTTTTGTTTGTATTATTTTTCTATATAAAAATAATTAGATATATTTTTTTTTAAAAAAATAATTTAGTCTGATTTACCTTCACGAACTTCAAACTTAGTTCAATTTACCTCCTCTGACATTGCGCCACATTAGTCGCAAAAAATGTATATTATACCACGTCAATGAAACAACCAAAGTGAAAAACAAATGGTTTCAAAAGTCGTGGGAGGTCGAAACTGGTTTTGTAGTTCACGAAGCAAAATCAAACACAACCGTGAGACAACTGGAAAATAAATTATGTAGACACAGGTGTCCTCCATGTGGACACACCTGATCGACGCACAGCGCGCGCGCCCCTGTTGCATCTGGTGGGCTGGCTTTGTTTCCTACGTACCCTGGTCCTGGCCGAGCTCATTTGATCAACGGACCACATGCCCGCCCTATATATATTCCCCACACCCTGCACTGATCACCACGAGGGCAGACATACGTGCAGTGCAACGCAGCAAGGTCTCGAGTCTCGACTAGCTTCGTGATCGAGCTGCCCTGCACTGCACTGCTCCCTGGCCTGTTGCTTCGCTGCTGCTGCAGCTGACGTCTGACGACGCTCGATCACTACCAGCCATGGCGCCGAGCTTGATCGACCACGAACAGATCCAATGTCCCAGCCCCAGGGACAATGCGGGCGCGGCCGCCATCATCCCGTGCGTGGACCTGTCGGCGCCGGGCGCGGCCGCGGCGGTGGCCGACGCGTGCCGCAGGGTGGGCTTCTTCAGAGCGACTAACCACGGCGTGCCGGCGCGCGTGGCCGAGGCGCTGGAGGCCCACGCGATGGCGTTCTTCGCGCTGCCCACCCAGGAGAAGGTGGACATGGCCGGCGACGCCCGCGGCCGCCCCATGGCCATGGGGTACGGCAGCAAGAACATCGGCGTCAACGGCGACGTCGGGTGGCTGGAGTACCTTCTCATCCTCACCGTCAGCGGCAACACCACCTCCCTACCACCCTCGCTCCGGTAAGCTAGCTGACCGTTGTTTGTTGATTTGCTTCGTCTTCGTCGACTCACTCAACCTCAACGGACCGGATGCATGCCAGGCCGGCACTGGAGAAGTACACGGCGGCGGTGAGGGCGCTCGGCGGGCGGGTGCTTGAGCTCATCGCGGAGGACCTGGGCGTGGACCGGTCCCTGCTGCGTGCCATGGTGGTGGGGCGGGAAGGCAGCGACGAGCTGGTGCGAGTGAACCACTACCCGCCGGTGGACTGCGGCGGCGTGAGCGTGACGGGGTTCGGGGAGCACACGGACCCGCAGATCATCTCCGTGCTCTGGTCCAACCGCACGGCGGGCCTCCAGATCATGCTCCGGGACGGCAGGTGGGTCCCCGTGCCCCCAGCCCCGGAATCCTTCTTCGTCAACGTCGGAGACGCGCTGCAGGTCACATCCTTGATCTATACTTTTAAATTTTCCTGCTCTGCTCGTTCTTGAGGTCGATCGCTCATGGCCTTCCGTTTCCGTCCGGCGATGGCGATGCGCGCGCATGTACAGGTTCTGACGAACGGGCGGATCAAAAGCGTGAAGCACCGGGTGGTGCTGGCGCCGGAGGGGCCGCCGGAGTCCCGGCTGTCCATGATCTACTTCGGCGGGCCGGCGCCATCGCAGCGGATAGCGCCGCTGCCGGAGGTGATGCGGGACGGAGAGCAGAGCCTGTACCGGGAGTTCACGTGGGCCGAGTACAAGGCCGCCATGTACGGGACCCGCCTCGCCGACCACCGGCTCGGCCCCTTCGAGCTGGGCCGCGCCACCAATGGCGACAGGCCCGGCGAGACCGCGGCGGTGGGCAGCGCCGATCCGCCGCACTGCAACGGCGGCCTGCAGCAGCATGCCGCAGCCGGTGGCGCGGCGGCGCAGGTGCACTAGACCGCACTGTACCTGGCTTGGAGAGCAGTGCCAAAGCTGGCTGAGAGCTCTGCTGCCTGCCTTGGTCTATGGCCATGGCTGAGACCGTGTACATGGTCATCGCTGCTGGACCAGCCTGTTTCGTTCTTATATTGTACAAGCCTACGTTCAGACAAGTCGAACACTAGACTTATACAGAGATTGTTTCGTTTGGTTGCTCGTATTTAGCCATCCTGGCTAAGTAGATACGGTATTTGTTTGTTTGTGTATATGAGATAAAATGTATGTGTAAGAGAAAACAATATATATTTATCGTATATAAGTATCATTTGGTAGTATTATTAACTTGTTTTACGCAACAAATAGCTGAAAACTGCACCGCATGATCGAGCAGTTTAGAACCTTATAAAAAATGGCAACCAAATCTGCCGCCTGTTGCTTCCTTTCCATTAAGATAGCAGTCTCACTTGTCACAAAGAAAAAACAAGCTAATTCAAATGTGGAGTGGAGTACATGGCTAGACAAGTTTAGCAAGCTAGAGTAGTGTCTAAAACCAAATAAAAGCAACTACAACGTGCTACAATTATATATGTTTAGCTTAATGTACATGTGTTGGAGTAATTTTCATCCTATAATCCACCTTAGAGCTTAGCCTTAATTATTAATACACTTTGGATTGGGGACACTACTGCTCGAACTCCTCCTGTATTTGGAGAGTGCCCTCTAAAGTTTAGTTGGCTGCAAGCACCCTTGTAGTAGGACGATCGCAGCCGTGAGCCTCTCCTAAACCGCAGATCCTACGGCGCAGATAGCCTCACCCAACTCTCCGCCTTCCCAGACCCCGTGATTAGCTTCGCCGGCCCGGCCATGCACGCCGCATTATAAATCCGGCCATCTCGCCCCGTTCCGACCACAACACTAGCTAGCGGCGCGCCCCGGGCATGTGCTAGTGTTCCCGCGGCGATGGAGTGGGACAGCGCCTCCGACGGCGGCGGCCGGGGAGATGAGGAGCAGGAAGTAGTAGAGATCGACTGCTTGGGCGGAAGCCCGGGTTTCACGGTGGCCATGAGGGGCGTGCAGAGCGCCTGCGGCATGGTGGTCTCCGACGCGCTCGAGCCCGATTTCCCCGTCATCTACGTCAACCGCGGGTTCGAGATCGCCACCGGCTACTGCGCCGGCGAGGTGCTCGGGAGGAACTGGTGAGCCGCTTAACCTGCCGGCCTGCTCCAGGCTTCAGCTTGATTCCATCAAATTGTTTTCTAGGAGCAGGAATCTAGGATGGAAACAACTTTTTTATCTCTCTAGCTAGATTTTTTTATACTAGCATAAGTAGTTAGGGAGAATATTTTTAGGTTCTTTACAATTATTCTTCAGAGTATCTGAAAGGAAAATGATCAAATTTCCCTGCCCTGAATGTTTCCCATGTGGCAAGTATCCCTTGAGAGTTGATGGAGCTGGATTTGGTTTTTTTCTTTAGCAGCGTGGGTTTAGCCGTTTATTACTGAAGCTAGTTTCTAAAATATATTTCTTAATATAGGTCAAAACGAGGTACAGATGATAACTTACGGTTAGTGGTATCCTCTTGTTTCTGAAACTCATTTGGAGAATCATTTTGACAAGGAACAACCTGGGTTTTGCTATTATGTTCATTTTCTGTACCTTGCTTTATTTTTTTAACAAATAAAGAGTTTAGACAAAATCATATTAGTTGGGAATTAACGTGTAGAAACTAGAAATAACCGGATTATTATCTATGGTGGCCTTCAGTACAAGTCATGGTGACCAGACATCTAAGCCACTTAGCCACACTAAATGTAATCTAATTTCTAAATCACATCAGGGAACTTCTAAATATAGATTGCTTGTTTGGAGGCTTGGGAAGGCAGGTTTTCGATGGGTCTTTCGACATAGCGCCCACCATCGCGCTATACCACCTCCTTGTGGGTGCGTGCAAGCGGGGTATCAAAGGTTGCACTGCACTGTTCCATGTCTAATAGTTTTCTGCAGGCATAGATGGTCACTTTCTGATCTGTTTGTTTGTAATAGCCAATTCCGAACACGGTACCATTCGGCGGGCTGATCTTATCTAGCTAGTAGCCTGAACTCGGTGCGGTGCCTGCCAGGCATGTTCGCGGGGGGGGGGGGGGGGGGGGGGGG
>CM041637.1:53814491-53859928 GCA_023333625.1 Bothriochloa decipiens | reverse complement strand
CCCCCCCCCCCCCCCCCCCCCCCCCCCCCCCCCCCCCCGGGGGTGTTGGGTGGGGGGGGTGGGTTTGGGAACTTATCTTATGCCTCTTTTTGTTGTTGTTTTTGCAGCCGATTTCTACAGTACAGAGGACCATTTGCTCAGAGCAGGCACCCCCTTGTTGACGCAGCAGTTGTCAATAAGATTCGGACATGTATAGAGGAAGGGGTTAAGTTTCAGGGCGACGTGTTGAGCTTCAGAAAAGATGGTTCTCCCTTCATGGCAAGGCTGCAGTTGACGCCCATATACGGAGACGGGGACGGTATGATAACCCACTATATGGGCATGCAATTCTTCCGAGACTCTGACATTACTGATCTGGAGCCGTTGCCGTCGCTGGTGCCTGGCTCTGTAACACGGATTGCACCTGCTGGCAACACTAGCACGGAGCCACCACCAGCTTCCTTGCCGGTGGTAGGCGAGGCCGCCAACGTGGAGGCGGCGGTGGCGGCGACCGGAGGAAATTTGTGTGGCCGCTTGGATCAGGCGGAGGCGGTGGGATCACTGACAGACACGACGAGTCCACCCTCGAGTGGAGGAGCACAAGCAGAGAAACGACGCCCGCGAGGACTCAACGAACGCTTGGCGACTGCCTGAACCTGAACTAAAGTCACCTCCGCCAACGCGCAAAGCCTCTGCTGCAGTCTGTGTGAGACGCGGTTTGGTATGGTACGTATATATACGGTATATGTTGTATAATAATGTACCTATGCATGGTATATGTTATAGTGTATGATATATGGGTATGCTAAGGGGGCGATTGGTTGCCCGCACCAGACGGTGTAACCGGCCATCCCTGCTCGTTAACGTCATTTTGCACCTGTTTGGTTGCCCTGCTTGCATCATTTGCCCGCATCGCGTCGTTCATTCCCCCCCTCCGTATCCTCGACTCGAGCTTCCACTCGTCGTCCCGGCCCGCACGGCGCAGCACGGAAAACCTAATCTCGCGCGGAAAAGGATGGCGGGAGACGGCTTCATCCTGCGCATAAAAGGCGCGCGTGGTGGTGGAGTTAGGGTCACCGCCCTCATTTCTTCACTCCCCCTCTGGTTGGAATCCTCTGGTGAGCTCTCAGTTCCCTCTCTTCGCTGGTTTCTCGCCAGCGTCTCCATCCATCGGCGGACCCTTGCTGGTTCTTTGGTGTCTCGGCTTGTATACCTCGCCTTATCTCTCTCCCTGTTACTCGATTTCTTTACATTCTGCCTAGTGCGATGTTCCTTAGGGTTCATGTTCTTCTTGTACCCCTAGATCTGTGCCGTTATGATGCAAATGAGGTAGTGGTATGCGTAGATCTGTGCGTGTTGCCCTATTCATTTTGATTCAGGTTTTTAGTATACCTGATGAAGCAGGTGTCATTCCCTGATTACATCTCTTTACACTGAGCTCAGTGCCATCTGTCGATGATTGATCTGTCCTATTATGATGCAAATTTGGTTGTGCTATGCCCAGATCTGTTTGTGTTGCCCAATTAGGATTCTTTTTTGTTCATACTTGGTGATATTTTCTAAAGCTGGGCTCAAAGCCATCTGTCGATGATTGATTTGTTTTGTCAATACAACTGAGCTCTAGGCAATTGTTTCCATGCTTGCTATTTTGCCTTTACTTCATGCATGATTGGTGCTACATTAGGCACCGGAGGGCCACCTGTATTAGTGGCAACCGCGTCCTGTTGTTGCATTTTTGTCATGGCTCTCATGTTCTTCAGTATACACTTAGCAATGATGTCTTTTTTAATAACATGAGACAGATGGCATTTTACAATGAAGTTGTGATCTAGATGTTATTTGTATCTTGGTGGTTCAGTTCATGACATCGGTTCTGAACTTATATGCCTTCTGCTACAACCATGGGCCAAATTGACTCTGACACAAATGGTGAGGGCTCTAACCAGGGCAAGTCTGTGAAGGCTGAGGATATATGGATGGAAAGCTCTAGGGGAAGTGATGAGGAGAAGAAAGCTGGGAAGAAGAGGAAGTTGTCCAAGGAGGAGGTGGACCTCATGGCTGGCATGGTCAAGGCTGTTGCCTCTGTTGGTGAATCTCTCAAGACTCCACTGCACATTGAGGTGCATCAGGACCTGTATGGGTGTGTCATGGGGTGCCCTGAGTACTCAGCTGAGGCTCTCATGTTTGCTCTAGTCTACCTGCTCAAGAACAAGGCAGAGGGCATTTGCTTTGTGCAGATGTCTGAGGAGCATAGGATCCTGTGGCTCAGGACCTACCTCAGTACCACCTACTTTTAGTAGCAGGTGGCAACACTGCAAGCCTCTCCTCTTTTGCATATAGTCATACTGACATACCTATGCTGCTTTTGGTAAGTTGAGTGGCACTAACCACTGATGGTGCTTGGGAAGAACTGATGGTGTTGGGCCAAACTGATGGCGCTTGGCACAAAACTTATGTAGCCTCTGTTGGCTACTATTTTTTATAGCATAGGACATGGTGATGGATGTGAGGCTGTTGTGATGTTGGCAGATCCACATTGGAGTTAGATCTCCTGGGAACTGCTGGGGACTTGGTCTCCTAGGAACTGCTTTGGACTTGGTCTGTTTCATGGTGATGTGGACTTGGTTTGTTAAATGTGCTCATGGATTTGGTTGATGATGCAGGTTCTATTTGCCCATGTGTTGTCCTCATGATGGAGGTGTTGGTTGGATTCTAGCTTGGCCTATGATGCAACAACTTGAGGTTCTGAGGTGGCTTTCTATTTTTATTGTTTTTGATCTTTGTTGTTGAACTCAAGGTGATCATCAAAGCATAACTTACGTCCATTCCCAAGCAACCGAATGGTTTATGGCATTCTGGATGGCTGGGAATGGACGTAGTCATGGTTCCATGGCTACTTTGAACTTGAAAGTTGTTTATTTGTGCCACCAATGATGTTGTTTATTTGTGCCACCAAAGTCTTTATACAAATTACATACCTAAGGCCTACTTCTTTGATTTTGCCTTCAAGTATTTTCAACTGTGCCACAAATAATGATGTCTTGATGTTGTTGCCTTTGTTAGTTTTTTTGCTATGCCTATGATGAACAGAATGGTACTAACTGGAAAGGAATTGATGAACATTGGCTTGTGAGGAGCTAGGCACTCTGGAGATATTTACTCTTGTTTGTTGTTGATTATTTTTCCATGTAGTTCATTGGGTCATCGAGAAACTTACATGCCTTATGAACTCATGTTTGACTGGGACTTCTGGAAGGCTGAGGCTATTAAGCTGGTCAGCAACTGTTGTTCCTGATGAAAATGTAGATGCTTGAGGCTGTAAGGCTCTTGATGACTTCATGGCCTCTATGGTGTTTATCTTGTAATGTGAGATGAGGTTCTGAGTGTCCTTATGCTCCAAGCCAAAGGATAGTTGAGGAGAAGCCATATATCTGAGGCAAATCGTTGCTATGTCCTTTCTATTTCGGTTTTGGATTACTTGCTTTTCTTAAAGCTGAGGCCTATTGCATTACTTGTTTGACCTTTGGAAATGAAACTGAGCCTATCAGTTTCATTCCCATACCATTGTATGGAGGTCAGACTGATGTGTTTTGTTTCATTTCCATAGGTTCGGTTTTGTGGCCAATGATAATTTGTAAGTTTTATCACTTGTTCACTTGTGTTTGAATGTTGGTTTGAACTAAGGCTCAGCTGTATTCAAATGTGACGCCAAAGTGTGCTTCTCTGAAATGTCATATGTGTGGTGGTAAGCACACCAAAGTCATACATGGGTGCTCACACCGCAATGCATCCAAGCACACCAAACACAACTACCTGATGTATCACTCTGTTCAGGGAAACAATCTATGCGGCTAACCAAACACAGACACGGTCACCCTGTATCCTCTCCTCTGTGTCACCCAAACAAGGCTCTGTGCACGGTCTCAGCCTGTGCCAATCCGGCCTAGACGCCCCCTCCATCCTGGCCCAGAATGGTTCCCCTAAAGGTGCAGTGGAGGGCACCTTTTCTTAAGGATTTGAGCCAAGCAACCGGCATGCCAACAAGCCAAAAAAGAATATTTGGTTTAGAACCTAGTTAAAGTTGATCTCAATAGATTTCAAAGATGCATGTCTTAGAGCAACTCCAAAAGATTAGCTAAAAATAAATGCTAAATCTCTAGATTTAGCCATCTTGTAAAATACAAAACTCCTCCAAAATGAAGAGTGCCACAATAGTCTAGCTAAACAATTTTCTTTTCTATATTTAAATTAGCCGCATCAGCAAAGATGTCCGATAGCTTGGGCCTCCCAGTATTCGTCCGCTGCCAGTTGAGGCTCGCAACATCGCACGACAAGACATCGATGGATCCAATCGGTGGTATCTCCGGCAGGGCATGTAGCCATGCCTGGGCACTGGCCGCTTGGTGCAAAAGCTGCGCCGAGTACCAGTTGGCCGCCGGCAGCACTTCATGCGTTCAGTTCATGTTATCGTGTGTTTCTGATCAGGCCTGCCATAACTTTGTCCTGGAGCCCTAGTTATGTAATGGAGTCTATTCAGTGTATTGAGTGGACGCGGTTTATGCTCCTAGGAGCAACATGCTCCCACTATGTGGACCACTGGATTCGCGTTGAGAAGTGTGAATACACACATCTTAAAGCACTTTAACATTGAGATGTGTGCATGAACACTTCTCAATGTGAATCTAGTGATCCACATAGTGGGAGCATATGCTTCTAGGAGCAAATTTAACTTTACCGGTCTATTGAATGAACTGATGGATTCTCAAGGGGGCACAAGGTAAAGTTAAATTGCTCCTAGGAGCATATGCTCCCACTATGTGGACCACTGGATTCACACTGATAAGTGTGCATGCACACATCTCAATGTGAAAGTGCTCTGAAATATGTGCACGCACATTTCTCAATGTGAATCTAGTGGTCCATATAGTGAGACCACGTGCTCTTAGGAGCATAAAAACCGCGTCTGGGAGCACAACAAAAGAGAGAGGCTGAGAAGAAAATCAAGCGCATGGATAGCAAGCAAATTTCGCTCGGGAAAAATGGACAGCGAGAATTGCAGGATGGCCAACAAGTAAAAATAGAAAACGAGATGGAACAACTGTTGGACTGCTATTTTGGGCCAAAATAGCTAAAATAGCTTTCACAGATGGATTTAGCCAACCTATGCTCTTAGCATGTTATGGTAACTGCCGGGCTGGCAGGGGTCTCTCTTTGTATCTTTATAACTTTATATCTTTTTAATACAAAATGCTCTTGTGTATTAAAAAAAAAATCGGTTGGGCAAAATGCTTTCTCAAGCAAAGCAGTTTGCTTGCAAGACCTGGTAACAGCCGTCTCAATTCGGCTTTCACATGCATGGCTGAGGTGGCCACTACTACTTGGATGCATGTAATAATCTTATTATTACTTCAAATGTCGCAATTCCGCCAAGGTATCCAAATATTGGCATATGGCTATGATCCAAAACCATAAAGGCTCTGCTAGTTTTTCTCTTTTTGGCTAAACATAGAGCTGGTTTGGCTCCAGCCAAATTTTGGCTATGGGCTTGTATTGTGTGGAGCAACAACTATAAACAAGCCAAAAAGAAAAAAAGGAAACAGTGTCAGCCAAGGGTTCTAGGTAAAGATTTAATTATGACAACATATAGATATATACTATAAAATCATAATTAATGAAAATATAATAATAATTATTTAATATTATATTTAAATATTATTTTATTACAGAAATTTGATCAAAACTGACACGATTTGACACAAAGGAGGATGGTTGAAATGACTTTGATTTGGGCACCCTCAGAAGTCAGAAGGACCATCGCAGCCGTCCACCCTCCCTGACCCGGAGATTCGACGCCGCAGATCGGCCACCCGGCACTCCGTCTTCCCAAACGCCTCGCCGTCGTCGTCCACTCGTTCGTCGCGGCCTCCTCCACCACCACCTCCGAGTAGTCCAGTGCCGCCGCCTTGCCCTCCCTTCCCCCGATTACGCCCGCGGTAAACCTCGCCGCCAATCCGGTCCCGCCGCGGTATCAATCCGGCAGTCTCCGCCCCGCACCCCGCTCCGACCACAACCCTAGCGGCGCACCGCGGCATGGGCTAGGGTTCCCGCGGCGATGGAGTGGGACAGCGATTCTGACGGCGGCGGCGACGACGAGGAGGAGGAAGAAGAGGTCCGCCCCGGGGGTGCGGGCGGGGACGCGGGCCCGGCCCCCGGCCCGGGCTTCTCGCTGGCCATCGAGGGTGTGCTGGGCGCCTGCGGCATGGTGGTCTCCGACGCGCTCGAGCCAGATTTCCCCATCATCTACGTCAACCGCGGCTTCGAGGACGCCACCGGATACCGCGCCGAGGAGGTGCTAGGGAGGAACTGGTGAGCCGACTGACACGCTTCTCCTGCTTCGATTCGATAACCACGTGTTTCAATTCAAGCTCGGTGGCCCGTGGTGATGCGCGGGGGCGGGGGTATTTGAGAGCAGGCGCTTGGGGCGCGGATAGGTAGGTAGCTAATCCAATCCACCACGGGAAGTTATTAAGTGTGCTTATTGTCATTTCGTGGTGACTTCAGCAGTAGTCCGTAGCCCATATAGGTAATATTTGCATCTGTAATGGCTGTCTGGAACCAAATCGTGGTGCTGTTTAGCTGCTTTTATTGGTTGAATTGCTAACAGGCAGTTTTCTCTCTTTTCTGGTGTTAGCTTAAGCTTTGTGAACCGCAGCAATCAATGGTTCCGTTTGCATGAACTACTGTAGCAACCAGAGTCTTTGACAGTGTTTGGTATGACATGTTGCTTCTAGTTTCTCCTTAGAGAAAGAGTGGTGTTCAAAAATTGGTTGGCCCAAATCAGTTTTAACTCATAATCCATCAAATTGTTTGCTAGGGAGTGGGAATTCTAAGATGAAAACAACCCATTTCTCTCTTTACATTTTATCCTAGAATAAGTAGCGAGGGAGAATACTTTTGGTCTCTTTACACTTCTTCGCATGATTTGAAAGAAAAATGATTAATTTGCTGCCTATAACTATGTTTCACATGCGCCACGTATCCCTTGAGAATTTGTGGAGCTGGTTTGTTTTTCTTCAACAGTGTGGATTTAACTGTTTACGGAAACTAGTTTCTAAAATATATTTCATAGATTAAAACGAGGTTCAAATGGTAACTTATGGTTGGTGGTAGCCTCCTGTTCCTGGATCTGTTTTGGAGATTCATTTTGACAAGGAATCTGGGTTTACATGTTTTCCTTTTTTTTCCCTATTAATCTGTATGGAACTCTTCCTTTTCCTTTTAAAAAGAATTTATAGGTTTGTATATGCTGTCAGTGATCTTTATTTTGTGTTATGGTGAAACTAGTAGCTAGAAATCTATAATGGATGGAGTTTGCTAAATATAAGTGCCGGCTTAGTGGTTGTTAATCTTGATGTGGTGTTAGCCTTTTGATGGACTTGTGTGAAGACTAAATCAGAAGTTTTAATCTGTTCTTACAGTTTGTTGAACGTCCTATTGCCAACTGTTCTGTTTCACATAAGTTCCTTTTGTATAGTTCTGTCTTGCAGCAACAAATTACAAATACATCGATGATATGTTACTTTTCACATATGTTTCATCTTCTGGCTCGAAATTGCACCACTTCCTCTTGGTCTGCAGATTGTTGTTGAGAATTTTATTGGTATCTTTTAGATCCACTCAGCATGCTGATCAACTTACGCTTTTGTATAAAAGGGCTAACCTGGGTTGGTGTTATAGACTGTAGTCTAGAAGCCTTATATGTTGGTCTAACCCAGCCTGAACAACTAAGGTGGGACTAAACCCCTTCAATCTTACATAAACACACACATGGGCCAAATTTAAACCTGGCCAGATGTCACAAGAAAGACTTAGTAAACCTGGCCAGCATGATGCTAAAGATTGTTGGTGGCTCCAGCAAAACCGGAATCCTGCTGTGTTATCTTAAATAGTACATATGGTGACCACAATATATTGCCAGTGGTAATAGTAACTAAGTCCTTTTAGAGACTAAATAGAAATGCCTTAAGGGGGTTTTAATTGATATATGTTGACCAGGGGGTTGGATTGCTTGAAAACTATAGGAAAGAAGAAAAGGCTTTAGTTGCCGTGAAAATTATAGTTGGGAATTAGTGGTAGAAACTAGAAATAACTGAATTATATATGGTGGCCTTCAGTACCAGTCATGTGGTTCAGACATTTAAGGCACACCAAATGTAATCTATAGTATCAACAGTAGTTGAATAATGAAAGCACACCATGAACTTCTGAGCATACCTTGCTTGCTTTTTTTCAACTGCGTAGAAGAGGGCAAGTTCCATGCTTGCTAGTCTGTTGACATAATGCATTTTTTAGTATTTATTTTTCTTTTGCTTCTAATCAAATGAAAGAATTTAACATGCTATGTTACTCATTTTACTAGTACATGTTCACTTATGTCGTATCTTCTATCGTTTGATGCTTCTTTTGCAGCCGGTTTCTACAATGCAGAGGACCATTTGCTCAGAGGAGACATCCCCTTGTTGATACAGCAGTTGTTACTGGGATTCGGAGATGTTTAGAGGAAGGGACTGAGTTTCAGGGTGATCTGTTGAATTTTAGAAAAGATGGTTCTCCATACATGGCAAGGCTGCAATTAACACCCATATACGGAGATGATGAAATGATAACACACTATATGGGCATCCAATTTTTCAATGATTCTAATGTTGATTTGGGTCCGTCATCTGCCTCTGTAACAAAGGAGCTTGCGAGATCCACATGGATTGCACCTGGCAACACTGACTCACCAACTTCAGTAGGCAAGGGTAATTTATGGGAACATTCTAGTCTGTTTCTGTTGAGTGATGAGGTAATTTGCCAGAAGATCTTGTCTAAATTGTCACCCAGGGATATAGCATCGGTAAACTCTGTTTGCAAGCGACTTTATCACATGACAAGGAATGAAGACCTTTGGAGGATGGTTTGTCAGAATGCATGGGGCACTGAAGCTACTCGGGCCCTTGAGACCGTGGCAGGATCAAGAAGTTTGGCATGGGGCCGGCTAGCACGAGAGTTGACCACCCTTGAAGCTGTTGCCTGGAGGAAATTGACAGTCGGTGGTGCAGTGGAGCCATCTCGCTGCAACTTCAGTGCCTGTGCTGTAGGGAACCGTGTTGTCCTATTTGGTGGCGAGGGTGTTAATATGCAGCCAATGAATGATACATTTGTGCTGGACTTGAGTGCCAGCAGACCAGAATGGAGGCACATCAATGTGAGCTCAGCTCCTCCTGGTCGCTGGGGCCATACCCTATCATGCCTGAATGGATCGCGGCTGATTTTGTTTGGTGGCTGTGGGGGGCAGGGGCTGCTTAATGATGTCTTCATTTTGGATCTTGATGCACAGCATCCAACTTGGCGTGAAATTCCTGGTCTTGCACCCCCTGTACCACGGTCATGGCATAGCTCTTGCACTGTGGATGGAACCAAGCTGGTGGTTTCTGGTGGATGTGCTGACTCTGGTGTTCTTCTCAGTGATACCTACCTCCTAGATGTGACAATGGAAAAACCTGTTTGGAGGGAGATACCTGCATCTTGGTCTCCACCTTCCAGGCTGGGGCACTCACTGTCCGTCTACGATGGCAGGAAAATCCTGATGTTTGGTGGTCTTGCTAAAAGTGGTCCTCTACGACTTAGATCTAGTGATGTGTTCACTCTAGATTTGAGTGACGACAAGCCTTGCTGGCGGTGCATCACTGGCAGCAGGATGCCGGGAGCTGGTAATCCTGCTGGAGTCGGCCCACCACCTCGCCTTGATCATGTTGCAGTGAGCCTTCCTGGTGGGAGAGTTTTGATATTTGGTGGGTCTGTGGCAGGTCTTCATTCTGCTTCAAAACTTTACCTCCTGGATCCAACTGAAGAGAAGCCAACTTGGAGGCTTCTGAATGTTCCAGGGCATCCTCCACGGTTCGCCTGGGGACACAGTACTTGTGTTGTTGGAGGGACAAAGGCAGTAGTTCTTGGAGGACAAACTGGAGAAGAGTGGACGCTAACTGAAATATATGAGCTTTCTCTAGCAAGCTCATTAGTCTGAGATGGGGAGGCCCCAGCAAGCTTGCCAGCTTCCTTGAAGCAATGTCTGTGGAGACCAGTTGCCTGTTCATGTGACTGAGGCTGATTATTTTTTTTTCAACAGTGAGGTGCAAGAAAAAGGGTTGGTGGAGTGGACAACCAGACCTGATTACTTGTGCCATGCCTGGGAGTCAGCTGGTCTAGAAGTAGGAATAAGCTACGGCTGCTGCTGTTGTTTGTATGGTCTACCATGATGAAATAGCTGGCATCCATAATCTAATCTCAGTTCTTATCATGTTTCCAAGGGATATTGTGTAGCTGGAGCCCCTGATGCAACACATGCTCTGCCTTCTGGTGGTGGTGCCGCCGTAGGTGACAAGTGATGTTGTGGTCTTCTGATTTTTGATCCATCCACTGCTGCTTTCTGGAGAAGCTGTAACACTGTTGTATTTAGTTATGCTTTTGCGCCACTTTGTGCTTACTCAATTGCTGCTTTCTGGAGAAGCTGTAACACAAACACCTGTTGTATTTAATTTTGCTTTCATATCACTTTGTGCTTACCTCAGGTGATAGTGATACTATAACATTTTCTTTTTAATCTGATTATCAAAGGATGAATATCAATATCTGTACATTTATTGCATATTAATGGCTTGATTGAGGCCTGTAGCCTGGTGATGAATGTCAACTGCAATTGGTCTCTTTCTGTTAGCTGGAATTAGGGCTTGGTAGTGGCAAACCAACAAGCGAGGATCAAGCGATGTGATTATTCTCTCAAGAATTTTCTGTTCTTTGATTTGTATCATCTTGCTATGATTCTCAATATGTAATTGGTGTTATCATGACCTGCTTTTTCAGGTGGACCTGCTGCACTGCCTGATTGGCTGTTTATATACGATCTAACCGGTCCAAACAGTGTTCCATTTTGCCATCTCTGACGCGTCTCTCTCTCTCTCTTTTATTTTAATTATTAGAGAGAAATAGGGACACATGCGTAACCAAGGAGACAACAGATAAACAAAGATTCAGAGGCAATGAGCTGCCCATCCTGTCAAGCTAGGCATCTTCGAGCCTCTCGGTGATGTGAATCAAACAGACACACCATGGAAGCAATCAGACTATCAGAGTCAACCGGAATCAAGCAGACGGTACCATGGAAGCCATCAGAGCAAAGGCAACGTGGGTTGGCAAAAAAGCTCTCGATAAGCCCGGGCACAGATCAGACAGTCCAGCACGAAATCTGCTTGCGGTGCAGACAGTAGCAGCGCCTTGCAACACGGAAGGTCTTTCACAGTTCCAGCAGCACAAGCATCCATATGAAATTCAAAATCCAAAAGTTGTATTACCGTATGGGACACTCGTGTGATATCAGCGTCTTCAAAATTTCAACAGTTTTTGAAACAGGGTGAGAAAATCAGCATGAATCTTAAGGGTGTTTTCTTATAAAAGTTGGCTGTGTTTCAGAGAAGCAATTTTAGATACAAGGAATTCCAAGACAGGAAAGCTGATCTTCAGCATTGCTACAAGATACTAGTAGGAAGCTAAATATTTACACCAAAGAACCTAAAGTGGTGGAACCTGCAGCGAATCAACAGTAAGAAAAAGTTTACTGCTATCTTATCTGTACATGAAGTTTGGGCTGCCCGAGTAACAACACCCAGAGGGTAAAGTGATTTCCTTTTTCATTTTCAAGGCAAAAGAAAAAGAAATAGAAATATGCAGAGGTAGAACGGTTCTGATTTTTGTTGCATCTGACATCAGCACAGCGTTCCTTAGTTGATGATCCTAGGAATGCGGCGTCCAAATCTGGGATCCCTGAATTGATGAAACAGAATGCATATCAGAGACAGGGTTCTAACTAACTCAATAAAAAGAGGACACGATCTGTTATAACTGTAAGGTATCATGTTACGGGAATTTCAAATTGTCATAGCTGTAGTCTAGTGTTATGAGATTTTCAAGGCCATTCGCAAAAATTGGTTGTCAAGAGCTGAAAACAAACTGCGCTGTTGATTTAGTTCTCCAGTATGCCAATAGAATGTTTCAGCAGGGAGTAATCCGTAATAATAGCACTACAAAGTTTCAGCAAAACGATCCCAACAATCACTAGGGACGATTTAAACTTTGTATGGGCTCTCTAACACCCACCCAAACCACCACTGCATATGGACAATAATGCAGCCATGCAATAGTCCTAAGAATTGGGTACAGTTTGAGACTGAAGAAAAAAAATGTCCAAATGAATAAAACAATCATTTATCTTGATAGTCTCACTTTAACCATATGATCTCTGAGTAGTAATAACATAAAGCAGGAAATACACAGACCTGTAATGAGCAGCCATTCTCCTTGACACAGCAGACCTAGTCCTGGCCCCTGTAACTATATACTCATCATCAATTTCATCAAATCTGATTTCTCTCATGTCAACAGATCTTGTGGGCACTTCAAGAGTAAAGCTTTCCTGACTAGATCTGTTGCTGCTCCTTGTTCCACTACTTCTTCCCCTTGATCTTGTCCTTCTTCGACCTCCTCCTGAAGACCTACAGAATGCTTTGCAAAAGATACAGGATGTCCACCAGTTTGCTCTAACCCTGTGGTAAACTTCATAGTCATCTCCAGCTTCATCATCCCCATACTCGATGACATAATCTCCCAGAACTATACCGTTAGGAACTTGTGCCTGTATCGTGCTCAAGACATCTATTATGTCAGAAGACTGCTGCAAGTTCTCCCAATCAACCTGGCGAGCAGGATCAATTTCAGAAGGGCGTGAATTTGGATGCTTTTGTTGGGTGTGCTTCTGAAGCTCATGGAAGTTGCCAACATACGAACAGCGACTCTCTTCGCAGCATCTTTTCTTCTGGTTAAGGTGCAAGCGAGCCTCATCAATAACAAACCACCCAATCACATCACCTCTACACAACGGACAAGCTGGGCGGTTATTCACATTTGATGAAATGATATGAATGCTATTAAGGGGAGCCACAGTACGAGATGAGACTTTCACATTTGCTGGCAGTCCATGAGCGCCTTTGAATCTCTCGAGACAGTTTGAGCGGGTCTGGTCAGTGTCACATATGAAGGGTCTGCAGCCCTTCTCATAGGAGGTGCACCTAAGCAATACTGCATTGTGGGGGGTATCGAGACAGATTGGGCAAGCAACATCCTCCATCCAACTTTGATCAATTTTTATGTCCAGATCAAAGGAGCTGGGCCTTATCACCTTCTTCATTACCAAATTGCCCGAACCCATGCTGAAATTCCTAGGCTGATGTTTGGCACTAGCAAAATTATCTTCTCATGGCAACCTGCATCAATCAAGCAGCAAGGAAATTAGCCTCTGAGCCCTATAGTTTAGCATGTCACATGGATTTGCCATATGCTACAAAATCACAGACTTTTGTTTAAAAAAACAACAACAACTAGAAGTTCGACGCGGTAGCATGGTACTATGGTAGCACCTTTTCATATTAGCCAAATTTGAATTATATGGCTGCAATTGGTTGACCTCAACAGAGAAATGCTAACACAACCAGTCATATTCTGTAGATATGAAACACAGTACCATTTTTCAAAGGGAAAAAAAACAACAACTAGCCAACTCCCCATATGAATCAGTATCAGACAGATGCAACTAGTAAGTTAATCCACACCACATCTTAAAATAGAAATGAAACGGATTTCGGAGGTAGGGAAACTAAATAAATCCTCTCAAGAAGAAAAAAGAAACACTGAATCCAAATATCAAAATCATCGACAGGCTAAGAAATCGAGTGGTAAATTCTTTTTGAACTTCATCCAAATCCTTACCCCTAAACCCAGCCCTCCGACGATTCCACGAATCCCAGAAAAAGAAGCAAAGAAGCTGCTCCAATCGGGTACTACAAAGTCCACTGTATCACTGAACAATTATACTTGAAATAAAAAAGAAAGAAAAAGACGAAGAACACGTGATCGGCGCAGGACCGGCAGACCGCTCAACAGTCGCCGAAGTGGAGGGGAGAGGGGGACGAGTCGTACCGCTGCGTCCTGCTGGTGGGTGACGGGGGAGAGAGCTTGAAGAACGGACGCCGCAGAAGATGACGAGACGAGGTGAGGTGAGGTGAGACGTCTTCCTCCCTGGCGGCCAGGCCTCTCCCTTTCTCGTCTCCGTGACCGCCGCCGCACCGGTCCAGGCGACCGACGGTACGGCCGTCGCAGCAGCAGAGAGTACCAGGACGAGGAGGAGGATGTGGTGGTCCTGTGGGCTGTGGAGGAGGGACTGCGGGGTGGTGGTGGTTCGCGCGATTTGTCAGCGCCGGTGGCTGGATTTTGGGAGCATTTCTTGGACTCGGAGCGGGTGGAAGAGAGGAAGAGAGGGAGCAGGAGTCTGAATTTCTAGGTGTCTTTCTCTCTGCGATTGCGTCCCGCGATGGACTTTCAGAAACACTTGAATTTCACTTAGTTTTCTCTTCAACTTTCTTAATCTTCGTTATATATTAAGTTTGACATGGACACCATTTACATTTTTTGAGCTTATTTTGTAGGTCTTCTGGGGCTCTGACTCTAGCACGTAGCGTGAGGAGCCAGGATCGGAGTCCAAAAAGCCATCAAACTACTCTCTTCATTTTAAACTGTACATTCTAAAAATTTTAGAGTCAAACTATTTTAAATTTTACTAATATTATATAAAAAGAATTATAAAGATTATAATATTAAATAAATATACTATAAAAATATAGTTAATAAAACATCTAATAATACTTAATTAACATAAAAAATGTTATCATTTTATCATATAACTTTAGTTAAACTTGAGATGTTTTGACTTTACAAGATCGTTAGATCGAGTTACAGTTTAGGATGAAGGTTGTAGTTTTTATTGGTTCCATATATGTTTTTTTATTATTTTAGTGTAGGTCGAGAAAAGTGATTTTTGTGAAATATTATCATTATTAGTAGTTGGAGAAATAAAAGAGTTGTAAATGTCAAGTTTAGCACTTCAAGCCTTGGAATTTAAGGTAAGAAAATGTATTTATGCGCTTTTTCAGATTCTTAGGTTTCACTTTTTCGATTAAGTTATTATTATATTCTCAGCAAAACAAAAGAAATCCACTTTTTTTTTCTTCACCTTTTTCTGCTGTGATAATAAAGTTCAGTCCAACAGGGTATTTCTCTTTCTCAAGCTAAAGGTTGCTTTGCGCCCCTCTTGTGATAGGAATGCGAAATCAAACACTTAAAATGTTCACGTCTCAACAACCGTAGATGGGATATCAACTCACCATGAAAACAAAATGTACTGAGAGGAGGATCATGCATCATATCATCAAATATGCAACAAACAAATTTGACGAAATGAAAATAACAAGCTGTACGGCACCAATATGTGTGTCCAATAGATGAAACATCAGCCATGAAATGCAACAGACAAAGGACAAAACAAGTATAACAACTTATCTTTTTCTCTTTCCAAAAGAATAAAAATGAATTAAGTATAAGAAGAAAAATCTCATCCATGATGGTTCTACTACTGCCGCTGCTGCTACTGCTGCTAACCAAAACCAGCCCTCCTCCACTATTAAATTATTACTAGTTTCTGGATCTCATACCCAGATTTGTATTATTCAATCTCAGTGGCCAAGAGAATTGTTCCCCTCATCCCCTGATCTCATCAACTGCTTGTTTGATCACATATCTGCAATAATTTACACAGCAGACAAGATAGCTGCCTGGCTGATCAGGAAAATGCTGTCGACGATCGATGTCTACATCAATAATGCATTATCACGCAAAGCATGCAGTTTTTCTTGGGAAAACTCCAGGGACAGTCCCAAAAGCTAGTTGAGAGAGAGGCCTCTATTCCAATCTTCCCTATAAAGTGTTGCTGAGCTTTTGTCGAGATCGATCAGAGGTGACATGCTGATCGAGCTCCACAAGCATGATTGAGTCATCGAATTCATATAATATCAGCCAATCATTCAGCGTCCCCGTGCAAATGTTTGATGAATTAGTGCCTTCATCTCAAAGATACATGCATATGGATGGCAAATATAGTATATTTGAAAACATAATCTAATTAGGCTGAAAGAACCATCTCAAAGACCCATGTAGTAGATTTTAAGACTTAAAAGCATGCAGTCTAAGCTAGGGCACTTTCATTCAGACAGTAATCTCTCTAGATTCATCACTAACTCCATCTCATCATCACCTTTTGTTTTTGTAATAAGTTGAATGCTGTAAAGACGGAGAAAAGGTCAAAAGGAAAGACAGAAGACAAGAAAGTGACTTGTTGTGTGGAATCAAAAGGGTGTCAGCATAAGGGTGGAGAGCCCAAAGACGGGAATGGGCCGGGGGGCGGCTTCTTGTTGCTGTAATCTTTGTTTGCGATGCCCCGTACGACTCTTACTGGAATTTCTTTTTGGAGAAAACAACTCTTACTGGAATAAACTAAAACCCAGTGGATCTATCGATCATTTTATTTGTTGTTGTTGTTGTTATTCTAGATCGCTTTCGGTTTGACTTTGCATTCATAGATTTGATTTATTACTAGTTAAAAATGTGTTTTTAGGCTTTGCGAGTAAATATAATAAAATCTAATTCGTCAATTGGACCATGATGCCATTTGCAGGTTTGTGATGGAGGGTGGCGTGTTCAACAAAAGTCAACGAAAAGAAGGCCTAAGATTCCCAGTAGGGAAATTGGCTTTGTTATTTCCCCTGAAGGCGTGAACTAATGTATGCTGATTTGAAAGATATTCCCTGAGTGGAGACAATCTAACATGCTTATTATGAAAAATGTTTAAGCAACCATAAATTAGGCTTATGTATGCATGTTTTTAAATCAAACATTCACATATGTTTTCACAATAGACTTATTTAGAAATACAATACAAATATTTGCTAAAGAGTATTCTAACTCAGGAGAGCACAACTTTATATGGGTTGGGTTTTTTTTTTTTGACTTAGAGCTTTTGAAACTCGCTCCCATGAGGGAGTTGAATGCATGACATGAGATGCTACTGAGACGATCATGTTTTAAAACAAGAGCATGTGCATCTGACTAGAAGAACTTGGGCAAATTTCTCACGGTGAAACATGTCCAGTCTGGCACCCTGGTTTGGATTTCATGACAGCGTCACACAGGTGCAGTATATATGTATCCATCATCATACGGTCCCAAAAGGAAAAAGCTACCCAATAGCGTCACATCATGTGTTGGTTAGAATGGGATGTGGTGGAGACTGATCGAGATAGGTTAACATCATTATACTCCTATTTTCTTGATAATAGCGCGTACATACATACATGCAAACTAAAAAAATTAATAAAATCGAGTCAAACAATTCTATCATTTTTTCTATTTCTCTTAAAAAATACCGAGTGCAATTTCAATCAAGGGCATAATAGACCATTTATACGAAAACAACTCATTTCTAGAGCTAGAACAGAGCTGGAGCATAGCTGTATGTCAAATAGTACCACCTGCTCCATAAATTCTAAGGTAGAGCTGCTCCATATTAGAGTTCATAGAGCAGAGCTGAAAAAACATGAGCGAAACAGTACCAAACACCCTTACTAAAGCAAAACAGTACCAAACACCCTTACTATCTCTACTCCCATCTTTATGGATAGCAAATATAAAGTCCGCAAAGTTAGTTACAGTTTGAAGATGAAAAAAAAGACCTTTATAACAACTATGCAAATGTTTTTTAAAAAAAACTGTCACATGACTCATGCCGTGTCTTGCATTGGTCATCTAAACCTGTGTGCATCATCGTGACTTCGCATGACTCAGGTTGAATCGAGCTTAGTTACGTCCAACTAACACAGGTAGCTTACTGTCTATATATCTATCTATCTATTTATTTATTTATTTATTTATTTTCTGTCATTGGCAGATTCAAATAACCAGGCAACAGCTTATATGTCCCGTTACAACACATAGAACACGTCTGCTCCTATAGTCCTATACATGTATAATTCAAGGGGAAACTAAATTAAAAAAAGAAATAAACCGTCCAATTTCTGAAGTTTTCTTAAATTAAAATTTTTCCATGTTTAGTCAAAAATTTATTTATATTATAGAAATAGCACACATGTTTATAGCATTAAATTAACATATTATAAAAATATATTTTAGGTGCTAGTAATACTAATTTAGTTTCGTAAATATTGGGCATCTTTTCTGTGAATTCGATCAAACTTTGAAAACCATTGATTCATTCGGGAACCGATGCAGTATTATTGTTAGTAGCAAATATGCCCGTGCGTTACAACCGGATAAAAGAAACTATTAAACACTCATGCAAAACGATAATGTGAATGGTATGTACTTCCTCCATCTCAATTGTAAGTCATTTGATTTTTTATTTTAAGTTTGACTGCTCGTTTTATTCAAAAATTTTGTGTAAATAGTCAGATTTAAGAATGCTTAGATATAGATATAGATTCTTATATATACGCACCTAAGCATAAGTATTTTTTTAGACTAGTGAGAATGCACGTGCGCACGTGCTTGAATTAAATTATATCATATACAATAAAATACTATCAATGTTAGATTTACATGGGACGATCTGAAATTAACCAAGGAACACCTTGCTGCTAGGATGTAGTGTGTTCAGCCGGGAAGTTTGGTCTTTCATCCTACAGAAGCTGCACTTGGGGGGCGTTCATTCTTGCATGAGTAGTGCTTTGATGTCTGGTATCCATGGACGGTGCCAGGGGTATGCACCGGGTTGCCATGGCATACCTATGATTTGAGGAAAAAATTAATAAGTATACATATCCATATACGTATCTTATATATTCTTGTGTTTGTCATATGATCATATGGTTATGGCATATTTGCTTTGAAATTTTGTTCATTTGGCATACTCAATCGTAAATTCCTGGTAGCTATGGACGGGCAGTGTGTGCCCAAGTTTGCAAGAGCAGGCTTTGAGTCTCTTATCTTCCTCGTTGGTTGGAGCATCTGGGAAAGGAGGAACAAGAGAACTTTCGGTGGTTTCTACCACAACGCCGTGAGGTTTACAACATCTGATCTTGGAGGAAGCTTGTGAATGGTTTGCAGCGTACTTCAGACACTTTTGCAGTCGCCTCTTATCTTGCTATATATGATTAGCTTCTATTACCGTCGTCTGTTGCGTTCTTTGTGTCGCAAAGTGTGTTGTGTACTATCACCGAGCATCTCCAAGAGAAGGATAATAATACCCCCAAAACTAATATTTACATTACTACCATCAAGATATCGGTCCAACAGCTCCCCAAGCCTTTCCCCAACATTTACTGGCTCTAAAAAATGAGCCCGCACCCCTCATATCCCCAGAAGCACGGCAAATCCCATTCCTTCTCTTGCGCTCGTACCAGGAAGCAGGAAGCAAAGAGTGGACGGAAAGAGAGATCCAACCAACTAATGACGTGTCACTATTTGGATCAAACTAATTTTATTGTTTAATTTATTTAAGAGAGCCTACAATAACAAGTTTTGAGGGTTAACTTTTTAGAGATCTCTTGGAGTTGCTCTTAGTGCTCCTCTCGCATCGTTATTTCCTAACTCTTGTTATCAGAGCAAAAGTTTTGTAACTTGTTCATTCTATTCCCTCTTAGGCCAGTCTCAATGGTGTGCGTTTCACCTCATGGTTTCTAAAATATGAAACTTTGGTATAAAATAGCTCTCGCTCTCGATGCCTAATTTCATAGCACTGTTTCACATGCATGTTCTTTTAGACACATGGGTCCCACAGAGTCTCTCTTCCGCACCTTTTTCCTCTTCCCTGGACAAACGCGAGCAACATCGAGCCCTGACCGCGGCCTGTGGCGCCCATGCGCGTGGCCGAAGCCTTGCTCGCGGCCGGCGGCAGTTCGTGCCCGGCCGATTCCTCGCCTGCGGCCGGCCTCTGCTCGCGTGGCGGAGCGGCCTCTCGACGAGTCGAGCTCGCGGTGGAGGAGCTCATCCTCCCTGCTCCCGCGGTAGATGAAAGAGCTGCCCTCGCGCTCGCGCCCTGGCGCCCATAGCGGCCGGCGGAGCCGCGCGCTCACGTCCCGATGCCCACAACGGCCGGTGGAGCCGTGCGCTCACTACCCGACGCCCGCGGCGGCCGGGGGAGCCGCGTGCTCGCGTCCCCCCCTCCCCCGCGGCGGCGTGCCCTTGTGCTTGCGGCGGGAGCAGGGAGGACGAGCTCCTCAGTCGTGACTTGCGCTTGCGCCCCTGCGCCAGTGGAGGTCGCACGCCAGGAGCTACCCAAGCCCGCGCGGCGAGGCAGAGCCCGCGCGCCCGGCGGCTAGGCGAGGCGGAGCCTGCGTACACGGCGAGGTGCGTGCTCGCGGCGGCGTCGGAGCCCCTCCCGGCGGCCTGCGCGTGGCGGCGCAGCGGCCAGCTCGTGACGGCAGAGCCCTGCCCGGCGTCGTCCTTCCTCGCAATCAAATGCCAAGAGCGCCTCAATGCAAGTTTCATCTAGTTTCACGGTGTGGAAAACAGCGTTAGACTCGTTTCGTGGGGGATGAAACGAATTCCTTCTCTCTCCTCTTCGTTTCATGCAAAAAAGTCCAGATCTACTGATGTGACACTATATTAAATATGCATGACATTCCTGTAAAACCCCCACTGATACTGGCCTTAATAAAAATATGATATGACGCGGTCATAAAAAATGGTAGGCTTAGATCTTAATAAATATAAATGCATAAATTTATTAACAGTATAATTTATCAAATCATGGTATGATAAATGGTCAAAATTCACATTTTCCTCCGAGTCAAAATTAACGATCTCATCACAGTAGCCTAATAAATTGTATGTCGCTCCTACACATTGTCTTGCACACTCAGCACTATCTAAATTATCATTGCTTTCGCCGTGTCTTGCATAAATCAAAGCTAAAATTTAATATAATATATAAATAATAAATAAACCATATATGTTTGTGCAACAGATGAGTAGAGGCAGTGTGAGAGTGGCGGTCGCGGCATTGCTTTGGCATCCGGCTTCACGTCGAATCGTATGATGACCCAGAGGCCAGAGCTTACTGCATCTGCCTTGACGTCTCCTTCCGTGCTTCGCGAAGGTGCCGGTCCAGTGTCCCTCCAGGCTCCAGTCTCCCTCCGGCCGGCGAGAGCGCATCGCTTGGACACGTCACTGCAGGGATCTCGGAGTTATCGATCTATGACGCAGACGGACCTTTGTGGCGTTGATGGATGAAGTACTCCTTGATGATGAAGTGCATATCTCGTCGGCGACATCTCCTTCCTTGTTGGTGCCGATGGACGTGGCGGCGTGGCGCGTCTCCTTGACATGGTAATTAAGGCGTCCCATATATATGGGTCTCCGATCCTTCTGGCTATAGCTGCCACCTGGAGTCATCTCCCGATCCGTCCATGCCCTTCGACCGGCGGCGAGCTTGACGGCACCTGTGTGGCGACGACTGCCCTCGTAGTAACACAGTCCTCTGGCCGGCGGCGCGTACCTGGGTAGCTGGTGGACTTGAGCGCATCTGCGGCGATCGGTGCTACCGCCGGCGTTTCACGACTTGACGGCGTATACCTGCACATGCAAAGAAGGGAAAACCGCGTCCTTGCGGCTCAGATGCATTGACGTCTCCAGCCTCCTTGTGACGTGCTTCTCTGTCGTCTTGCCAACATGGTGCCCAGCAGATGGAATCCGGCGTGGCTACCTCTGTGCTTGTCATAGATCATCAGCTTCTTCCCGGCAGCCGCACCGCTTTGCAGGCTTGTAGCTCCGCCATCGAGGAGAGGAGGCGACGGTTCTTTCTTTTCTTTGAGGCGACGGGGACAAAAGAAGATATTTTTTCTTGCGTGATGAATCGGCGCTAGGGAGAAGAGGGGGGAGGGCCGGTACGCGGGCGGGTAACATGTAGGACGGTGAGAAAAATCCAACCCAAAATGTCGGGGGAATAGATTTTAGGTGGTAGGAACACGTAAGATTTCTTACACTTACGTGTGGCTAATGGTCAAATTTATATCTATCGTTAAATCTAAAGATACTAAATCATTCAAGGGTAACTATATAGGATGGGTATAATTTTTTAGGCGAGAGTTATTTTTTAATTTTTTTACTCTTTTATAGTATAGATAGATAGATAATGGATACATTAATACCCAGCTTCGTCTATCAACAGATAAAATTAGTCCAATTATTACAGAGTTCTGATGATAAGTACATACACTTACCGTAAAACAAACTTGCAGTTCGCCTGATAGTACCATAAACGAAATAAGGTTTAATCTAAACATGACCAATGTGTCTTGAAGATAACCATCCATTGGAACTAAAAAACTACAAAGCTGACGTCTCTAAGAACTGTACAGCTTGGACTAGCTGATCCCGCTGATCATCATGCCTTTGAAGACTTGCCCACTATCACAACCAGTGAGTTCTCCTAAATAGTACCTATAGAAAAGTTTTTGTCTATATTTGTTAAAAACCACTTCGTTCCTTGTTAACCAAATTGCCCAACAAAGTGCAGATGCTACAGTTAATAACAATGAATTATATTCTTTGTAAGCTATTTTTGATCATCTGCGAAACATGTCATGCATATCAGAAGGGTGTGGTAATCCAAAGAGAAGGTGTACCGCCCGCCATAAGAACTTGGCATAAAAATAATAAAAAAAGAGATGATTTATGGTTTCCAGAAATGGCAGAAACAACAATGTTTGTCACCATTCTAGTTACATCTAACTAGGTTACCCTTAGTTAAAATCACTTCTTTTTTCATGTACCAAAGAAAAATCTTTATTTTTATAGGTACTTTAATTTGTCAAATATCTTGCGATACCCTAATCCATTGTTAATTAACACAGCATACATAGACTTGACCGTAAAGTTTTCCGATGCATTCAAACCCCAAACAAAGACATCGCTTTGCTCTATAAACCAAAATCTTGTAAGAAGGCAATAATTCTATGCCAAGCCCTTAAGTTTGCTCCTACTAAATTTAGTTTAAAGAAAATATTTAGAGAGTTTGAGCTAAGAACTGTTGCCACAAAATCCTTTTTTTTCTTACTATATTAAATAGAGACGGGAATTTATCTTTGAGCGGTTTATTTCTCAACTAGGTATCGAACCAGAATCTGGTTTGAAATCCATCTTTCACTTGAAACGAGCCAAATGCCATAAAAGAATCTTTGATGTTTATCAAACTTTTCCAAAAAATGAGAATCAGTTGGTTTCTTAACACAACTTCCTTGTGTTTTATTTCTTAGGTACTTATATCTTAATAAATCTTGCCAAATACCATCTTTATTTAATAATTTAAATAGTCATTTTCTTAATAAGCATTTGTTCTATATATCAAGATTTTGAATATCCAATCCTCCCTAATCCTTAGGTTGACACAGAATCTCCCATTTAGCTAACCTGTACTTACGTTTGTGTTGATCATTTTGCCAATAGAAACGGGATCTAAAGCAGTCTATTTTTTCTAAAACATCTTTCGGTAGTTCAAAGAAAGATATCATAAACATCGGCAAACTAGATAGCACCGATTTTATTAATACTAAATGACCCCCTACTAAAAGCATTTTTCCTTTCCAGGCACTCATCCTTTTCTGAATTCTATCTTTAATTGCTTTCCAATCTTTATTGTTTAGCTTGCGAGTATTCATAGGTAAGCCGAGGCACCAGAAGGGGTATTTTCCAATGACACATCCGAAAAGCTGTGAATAAAACTCTTCATGTTCTTTTGCTTTACCAAAGCAAAAATAATTCACTTTTGTGAAAAATATCTTCAAGCCTGATATTTGTTCAAAAGTGGTAAGTAAAAATTTTATATTTACTGCCTTTTGCACATCATGGCTGATAAAGATTACAGTGTCATCTGCATACTGAAGAATGGAGAGCCTATCCTAAACTAGATTTGGAATAACCCCCTCTACCTGTCCTGCCTCCTTTGCTCTAGCAATAAGTATGGCCAATATGTCGACCACTATATTAAATAGTATGGGCAACATAGGGTCATCTTGTCTTAAGCTCTTTTTAGTTTGGAAGTAGGAACCGAATTGATCATTTACTTTAATATTAACATTTCTTCCTTCTGTAAAATATTGCACCTATTGGCATTATTTTTGTGAAAACCCTTCATTCTTAAAGTTTGTTGTAAGAAACTCTAATTAACTTTATCATATGCTTTCTCAAAATTAATTTTAAAAATAACTCCGTCTTTCTTCTTGGAATGAAGCTCACGAAGAGTCTCATGGAGAATAACTGCCCCTTCCATAATATTTCTCCCTGGCAAGAATGTTGTCTAGGTGGGCCTAATTATCTTTTGAGCTACGGTAGTTAGTCTATTTATAGCAACTTTAGTGAAGATTTTGAAAGATATATTCATTAAACAGATCGGCCTGTATTTCTGAATCACTTTCGCATCTTGCTTTTTGGACAAAAGGATTATGGTTCCAAAATTAAGGCGATTTAACTGTAGGTTCCCCTGATGGAAATCCAAGAACAGAGCCATCATATCATCTTTTATTACTTCCTAGAAGACCTAATAAAACTCTGGTGAAAAACCATCTGGTCCTAGTGCCTTATTATGTTCCATTTGAAAAATTGTCATCCGCACCTCCTCTAGTGAGAAGGCATCTGTCATATACTCATTTTCCAATTGAGAAACCTGTGGGATATCCTCCACTTGAGTCTCATTTAAAGAGATATAAGTGCTCTCTGAGGGACCAAACAGTTTCTTATAATAACTAGTGATATGCCCTTTGACCTGGGCATCACCAGTAATTATATTACTGCCATCCTCTAACTGGAAAATACGGAGTTTTACGGTGTCTACCATTAGCTAACAAATGATAATATTTAGTATTTGCATCCCCTTCTAAAAGGTGTTTGACTTTGGCTCTTTGGTACCAATTAATCTCTTCTTCCCTTAAAAGTTTCGTCAGTCTCTTGTTTAGCACATGTTTTAAATCTAATTCAGACTGAGAAAGCAAAAAGACTTTCAACTTTCTTATCTAGTTCGTCTAGCTTATTTAAAATATATGTCTTTTCCTTTTTGTACGCACCACTTACATTTTTTGCCCATCCTCTTAGATGTTGGCGGAGCCTTCTGATTTTGGCTTGTCACCTCTCTATTGGTGAGCCATCAACATAGGTGTTCTGCCATATCTCAGTTACCATTTCACGAAAACCATCTCTCAGCAACCATCCTAGTTCAAATTTGAACTGAGGTTGATAAGATGAGGATGGAATATTTGTGAAAAAGAGTAACAGGGTATGATCAGAAATCTCTGTAGTTAAAGCATGTACAGTTGTATGCGGAAATTTAGACTCAAAATCTGTGTAAATGAGAACCCTGTCAAGCTTTTCAAAGGTTTGGTTATGCATTCAATTGGCCTAAGTAAATTTTCTGTCTAACATTTCTATCTCTCTCAAATTTAAAGTATCAATCACAGCATTAAACAAGAAAGGCCATCTATCATTGTAATTGTCATTATTCTTCTCATTCGGATTCCGTATAATGTTAAAGTCACCACCTATCATGATAGGTAAGGCTTCTTTAGAACACACACGGACAATCTCTGATAAGAACTGAGACTTGAGATCCGCCTGAACAGGCCCATAAACTAAAATTAGATTAAACTTAAAATCATTTTCTTTCTGTATAAAAAACTCACCTTTCTCAATTTCTCTTATGTCAAAAGTTAACAAATGAATACCTAGAATCACGCCACCAGATCTACCTTTAGGAGCCATGTAATGCCACAGAAAATCGCTGCCTGGACGGATATTATTTAGTGTGGTTTGGGGGAATTGGCTTTACTGGTCTCCGATGAGGCAATAAAATCTAAATTTTTCTCTCTTGTTAAATTTGACAAAAATCTATATTTCTTAAAGTCAGCAAAGCCGTTACAATTCCAAAAAAATTCCTTTCATCTTGATTGATGTTTTCTATTTTTTTGTTTTGGATGAGCAAGAACCTTTTTTAGCTTGCTTTTTACGTGATACGGGAGTTTGTAGACACTTAGGATCGCAACCCCCATCACCAAGCCCCTCAGCAACATCAAAACAAATAAGGTTCAAGTTATCTAAATTTATATAATCCTCATTGGAACAAACTGTGGAGACATCATCTGTTATTGAGTTACTAACATGTGCTACCTGTTGAGTCTCTACCATGAGCTAACTTTCTATATTTCTTAAAAAGTGCAGGGAATTATGAATTTCATTATCAATATCACCTAACAAAATCCCTAGTGACTTAAAAGAATTATATAAAAAAGAATCATCTCGAAAAATAAAAGAAGAAGATTGATGCTTATTGCCTTTGTCACTCCCGCACTCCAAATTTTGACGAGCTTTAATCTTTGCTGCCTTTTCAATAGAATCCTGATCTGCAATTGCAGCAGACCTCTTGCTGAATCTCACTAGTGACACCGTCCCACCATTCTGCCCATGAATTTTGTCTATCTTGTTTGAGTTACTAATAGGATTCATCAGCTTGGCATTCCATTGATCATTAGTTGCTGGAGACATCATTATCATAGGTTTTGTAGCTGCACTCTTATTCATGTTGTTGACAGCACCACCATCTGACACACCCTGTTGCTGAGTAGTGCCAGAGGTGGGATCCTTCTCCTTCTTATCACAGTCAATTTCCATGTTATTCACACCATCTACCTTACCCTCAGGGTCAGAACTGGGGTTAGCCTCTCCATTTGCACCATCTCCACCATTGGGGTCCTCCTCCTCCGTGGTAGAGTCCAGGCCAAGAAGAACTGGCTCACCACTAGATAGAGATTCCACCCCGAAGTGGAGCTGGAAAACAAAATCTCCAATAACTACATCCACAAAAGTCGGGATGAGAGTAGAGTCAAGAACCACCACCTTCATCCTTGCTCTTCCAAAAACCTTTGTAAACTTTATGTCAACAGCTCTAGGTACACCCATAATAGAGGCAATTGCCCAAATAATTGGGAATTCTCTGAACTCTCTTGGTAGTCCCTGGAACTGCACCCCAACTTTCTCAATTTCATATTATTACTCACATCTTCGTCAACACTCTTTTCAAAATAGATTTTACCTTTAACTGTCTTTATGTCCATGGGACCCTAGTTAACCACCGTCTGGAGCCACTCAACAGATGGGAAATTAGTGATGAAGGCATCTTTACCCTTCTCCTCAATTTCTCATTTAAACTTGCCTGGTAGTAATTTTTCTAGTTCCACTGCTAATAAATCAGCAGTAATAGAACCTTCTAAAACACGTACCACAATAGACAAATCATTCACTTTCTCTTTTGACTTTTCAGCAAAGACAGGAATATAGTAAAATCCTAGTCCATCAACAGCATACCCATAAGGCAGAGCAGAGATATTTGTTTTCTTAACATTTGGACATACTTTAGTAACATGTTCTTCACAACATATATCACAGCATAAAACAATAGTGCACTCCTGAATGGTATGACCTTTTGTAAGACAACGTAATAAAATGGTTTGCCTTTACTTTTTTTTACTCCCTTATTAGAAGACTCAGGAATGTCAATATTCATGACAGAAGTATCACTATTTGGTGGGACAACGTTCTTTGATACCTCAACATTCACCTTGTTTCCCTCAATTTGATGTGGAAGTGGTTGTTTGCTGAGAGGAGGGGGTTGTCCCTCTTGGCCTTGCTGAGGTTGTTGGCCATCATTGGTCTACTGGAGCTGCGCGTGACCAGGTTGTTGCTGGCCCGCCATCGCCTGCTGTGGCAGCCCCTGGCCAGCCGTGGCCTACAGTGGCGGCCCCTGGCCAGCCGTGGCCTGGCCTGGGCTGGCCACGGCCTGCTGGGGTTGGCCATTGTCGGCCACAGGTAGTTGACTGGGCAGCGGTTAGCCACCTTGGTTCTGGCCACCCACGGGATGACCTCGCATGGCCAGCACTGCGTTGAGAGGCTGGGTACCGCACGTGGGGTTAGGGTTTGGAGGCACCATCTCCTGATAAGTATGGCGCCCACCATAGCCTCCCCTATGATACCTTCCACCACCATAACCACCGCCATATGGGCGACGACCATAGTTGCCCTGATAGCCATAGCCACCTCCATGGCCGCCATAGCCACCGAGCCCTCCTCCGTAGCCGTTTCCCCGGCCACTCCCGCGCGTGTGGAAGTATCCACGCCCGTGACCACCATGTCCGGGATCAAAACCTGGATTGAAACCAGGATTGAAACCGTTGCCTCCTCTCCCTCCACCGTGAGCACCAAAACCTCCGCCGTTTCCCCCTCCATGTGCCGCCATTGGTTTCCCCTCGCGAACAACGTCGACAAAAGGCTGACGAGATGCGGAAGATGTTGGAAAAAGTGGTGATCATCTTTCGGCAGTGTGTACCCACATATATTCTTTAAGAGGAGCGGGTGAGAAAGTAAAATACGCCTAAGCGCATATACTCCCACCGTTAGATATGCAAAGAGGAAGAATACCGTGCGCCATTCAAAAAAAAAAAAAAACTGCGTTTGGCGGAGCGGGCCACGTGCTGACGCCAGCCATGGCCCATGGTTGGGTTGGTGGATCAAGCCGACACGTTTCTCCAACACACTTAGGCTTTTACACACGAGGCAAGCATGCCAAAAAAAAAGTTAAGGCCATGAGATAAATAATTTATTTAGAGCATGTCATATAGATTCTTTGGTAACAAGTACAGCACGTATCAAGCTTCGAGCATGTTATATTTTGTACAGTGATGATGCAAGTCCCTGCCTCCCTGTTTTAGCCAACGGCGGGCCGTCTATATTTTCCAGTAAGAATTCGTTCAAAAAGTTTCTAGTAAGAAAGTCAAACTGGTTTCGTAGTATATACTCCCTCCGTGCCGATTTAGTTGACATTCTAGCCTTCAATGTGAGTCACCATTTATTGCTTGCACCTGGACGGGAACATTGTTTGGATGTTTCACCTGCCCCTTGAACCTGGACGTTCAAAAGAAGTGCCAGAACGTCATCAATTGCGGGACAGAGGGAGTATATCACCACGTGAATGGCATGTCCAGTTGCAAAAGCAATTCCTTCAGTTATAAAAATGCTCAACAGTTACGTGCAAGGGATATACTGCTCTTCAGATGATCTTTTTTTTGGTCTACATCAAGCATTTGTAGTCCCTGTTTTGTAGCCACTTTTGACTTTTTTAAATAAAATCAGCTGTAGGGGCTCCAGATTCCTCAAAAAAAAGTATATATTATAGCTTTAGTCAAGGGTTTTGACATTATGAATGCCTGATCATTGCTTGTTTGCCAATTACCATAACAAGCAGATCGATCACCTATAATTAATTCTGAATCTTTTACATGCACGCCTTTCAATTCGTTTTTATCTTGCATCAACGACTTTTTCTATAAATATCTTTCTATGAAACGTTTTATTGTACTGACAAAATCTAAACATGTCTCGTTGCCTCTGTACCTGTATCCAGCGACGAAGCCAGAAAAAATTAGGACGGGCTGAATACAACTTAACTCTATACTTTAACCCTTCTAATCTATGTAATTATACACAAAAAAATTAAGGGGGGCTTAGGTAGGGCTTCACGTTCCCTGGATCAGTAGGCAGGGCTCAAGCCCATGCTGCCCGGCAGTAGCTTCGTCGCTGCCTGTATCCCTGTTAACATCTAGCACTTCAGCAGAAGATAAAACCTATCTCAACTACCGGATCAGCAGGAGAGGCTACCAACCTCATCTCATTGCCGAACAAGGAGAGACCTCTGAGGCTCTGATATCTCCCCAACGCTTCCTTCTACCTCAAACGTGTTCCTCTCGCTGGCATAGCTCAGAAAAGGCTCTGTGTGAAGCCAATGCATTTCATTTCATCCTGTCTAACAACGCCTGAAAACATAGGTAACCATCCAGGACATATATATGCTTTCAGCTTCCACAAGGCAGCGTTAAGGGGGTTTTTTTTTGAAAGAGACGACGAAAGCTTCGCCGCTGTTTTTTATTAGACGATATAAAGGAAAAAAGAACTGTACAAGCCACTACAACTTCAAAAAAGCAGAAAAAAAGAAACAACTCTAAGTCTACTATACGACACTTAAAAAGGCCACTACTAAAACTAAGCTACAACTATGAATCCTGATCACCATGTTGAGCCCTATTCTTGGCTAAATTGAATTGATTTATGTCATCCTTGCACATGGAAGCTACTTGAAACGGCTGCAACTGCTGTTGTTGAAAAATTTTCAATTCTTCAGTTGTGCTCTTTCCACACATTCCACCAGAAGTAAATCATAATGTCATCTACATGGTATTCTTGTCAAACTTGTGTCGGCATCTCCACCGATTGTGTCGATGATGATCAGGCTAAACCATTGCTTGATGTAGTTCCATACCTCTTTGGCAAACAGAAAAACCTTGCATAGATGTACCGTTGTTTCTGGGGCATTTGCACATAGCTTACATGTGGCATCCTCAGTCCATCCTAGCTTGATTAGGTTGTTTGCTGTTAGGATCTTCCTATGCGCATCAGAGTCCATGCAAAAAAAAACTTGCATTTTCTTTCAGCATTGGCCTTCCAAAGTGGCGTTAGTTTCAGTCTACTGAAAACTCCTTTGAATTGGATTTGATAAGCACTCTGTGTGGTGTACACTCCATCTACTATCCATTTCCATATTGTAACATCCCTAAAAAAAATTCAAACACCGAAAATACGAACTTCTAAAATTTTTTCTAAAGTATACCAATGTTTGGTGAGTGTCATATAGGCAACCACCCAATAGTTGCACAAGTAGCACCTAATGTTAGCATGAGCATTGCATTTAATTTACTCGAGCTTGATTTGCTTCTTATTTGATTTTATGTGATGCTCAATAAAATCAAATAACTTATTATCGCATGTATGTTTATATGTCGACTAACCATGGAGGTGGATCCATCATGACCTTGAGACCCTAGTGGACCTACCATAGTGTGTGCACCATGGTCACTAACACAATTAACAAGGATTACTAGCATAGTTGGTTTAGTGCTTGGAAAGGAAATAGAAAGGAGAAATAAGAAATGGAGAAAAAGGAAAAGGCCAAAGCACCCCAACAGCAGAAGCAGCCCAGCAATCCAGCAACTGCGCCGGCCTGCCTGCCCCCGCTCGCGGCCCATCTGGCCTGCTGCGCGCGTTGCCCGCTCAGCCCAGCAAGGCGACGGCCCTCGCCCGCTTGCACGCCTGCCTGCCCCGCACGCCTGCCTGCCGCCGCGGCCCAGCATGACCTGCCGCCTCGGCCTGCCGCCCGCACGCCCGCTCGCCCGCACTGCGGCCCAATTGGCCAACAGCCTAGCAAGGCCGCCGCACGCACGCGCCTGCCCGCTTGCCGCACTGCTGGCCCAGCAAGGCCGCTGCTGCCCCGCGCGCACCCGTATGCCGCCGCTGTGCCGTTGACGCCCGGACCCCATCTGTCATAGCTCACCTTTTCCCTCTTTTAGCCGCCCGCCCGTCGCGTCCGTCAGCCTAGAAATGGCCATGGCCGCGCGATGCCGTCCGCCCGCGCCCGTGACCCGCCGCCGCGCTCCGGATGCAGTCCGTCCGCCTCGGCCGCACGCGCAAAACCCTAACCCTAATGCACGGCCGCGCTCAACCGCTTGATGAGGATCTCCGATCCCCACCGTCCGCCGCCGGCCGCCGTGCATATAAAGGGAGGAGCACCGGGCCGCTAGGGTTCCGCTGTGCCCCACAGCCGCCTGGACCGTGCCCGCACCACTCGTTGCAGAGGAGAAGAGGAGTAGCAAGGAGAGGAAGGAGGCGGGGTAGGAGCTGTCCGCCGGAGCCCGAGCCACCGCCGCAGTTCGTGCCCAGGGAAGGAGCCGGAGCCGCCGTTCCACTACGCCACTACCGCGGCGCTGCTTCTTCTTCGCCGCGCACACCTCCTTCGCCCCCGAGCCACCACCGATGCGCCGCGCAGGTGAGCGCACCTCGCTTGAATCCATGGTCGCCGCCCAGCTCACCGGTCGTGTTCCCGCCTGTCATCTCCCTCTTTCTCCCCATTGACTCGAGGAACGCGATCGCCTAGTCCCGAAACTCCCATTTGACACGCTAGATGGAGCCGGCATGAGCCACAGTGAGGCCGGCACCTTTGTCGACCTCGGTTCCCCCGGACTCCGGCCGTCGGAGCGCCGCCGCGGCTTTGCGCCCGCGTGCGCCCTACTGTGCCCCCTCTCTTACCTCCAATAGGTGCTACATGACCCCAATCGAACCTGGGACAAGAAGATGAGGAGCAAGATGGTGCCCTGCCGGAGTATCGCCGTCGCCATCGCCGACCGCCGCCGCCGTGACCTTGCCATCGTCTGCTTCGCTAGGAGCTCGTAACCCCAAATCGATGCCCTTGTTTTGCTTGCCTTGGTCCCGCGAAGCATATGCGCATGCTGGGGCCATCCCCCTCGCGCCGAGGTGCCATGCCGCCGTGACCATACCGCTCGGCGCCACCGTCGCACGCGTGCCAGCAAGGCCAAGCCCCGTAAGGCCACACGGACCCCACCGCTGCACCGGCCTGGCCTCCGCGCCTGCTTAGCCATGCCTCAGCCTAGCCAGCACCGCCTGCCGCCGCTGCTCGCCCGTTCGCAGCCGACGAGTCCCGGCCGGGCTGCCGCACGCGCAAGGCATAGAAGAGAAGGGGATTAGCCCCGTGTGCACCGCGTCTTCCACGCGGGGCCATGCTGGACCAACCGCAGCCTGCCACGCAGCCGCTCTGCCTGCGGTCCAGGATGCACCGAGTCCATGGACCGACCGACCGTAGACCGAGCCCACCTGGATTCCAGCCCGCAACGTGGCACGACCAGAGCCCGACACGTGTCCGGGCCGGGCCGGCCCAACCCGGCCCAGATTCAGCCCTGCCCAGGCTCGCTGAGGCCCGGTCGAGGCCCGGTCAGCGTTGACCATTGACCGTCAACGTTGACCGTTGACCCGGGCCCACCTGTCAGTGATCGTTGATCGTGGGTCCCACCTGTCAACCGCTGACCGAGTCCACCTAGTGCTGATGTCAGCATGACGTCAGCCCCACGCCACCTCTGCTGACCCCCACGTGCCACGTGGACCAATCAGAAGCCGCCACGTGTCAGCCTCTGGTTAATCCGCCCTTTTTCTTTTTCAGAAAATGGATTAAACTTTGAAAAATCATAACTTATTCATACAAAGTCCAAAAAATATAAACCAAGTGTCCAAATTTTCATAAAAATGAGCTCTACGTCATAGGCTTATGTATGATGCATTTGGAGTTATTGAATTTTATTGATTCTTTATGTTAACTCTATAGGAGCCGCTAACGCGGCTATTTACGTCTCGTTTCAGAGGAGGAGCAGTTTGAGGAGGACGACTACGAGTACGAGGAGGAGCTCGGTGATGACTTCACAGGTGCCACACCCCACCCCAACCTCATAGATCCTATTACGTATGGCATAATATCTAGTTTGCTAGTGCTTTATTTATGAATATCACCTGATGATAGGTTGCATGGTAGATTTGCTTGATGAGCCTTTACCTTATTGCAACCTTACTCCTGCACACCCGCTGATAGGCTAGACACACGCTTATTTACTTATGATGCTTTACTTCTACTACGCTTATATCTGTGTGATGTGATGCGTGGTGGAGAATATGGTTATATGGTTAAGGCACGTGGTGCCACTTTACTCGGGGAGAGTGCTACATGCGTCTTGGGTGTGTGGTGAGGGTTGAGTCGATCAGACAGGATTCTACGACGAGCTATGTGGGCGAGTCTTGCCGCGAAATGTGATCTGGGCATTCCCGTGTGAGGTGCTTGTGGCGGGCACATTGTGAGGTATATGATGATCCCGGGGGTGAGAACCTTCGTGGAGCGAAGCCCCGGGTAGGAGGTGCTGTTGTAGTACGGACTGTTGTAGTCCCTAAGAGAAGATAATCCTGTCTGATCCCTCTAGGATCTGATATCTCTTGAGGACCAAAACCTTGGGACCTACGTGCTCACCACTCGCTCTTGTATGGGCGGGAGACGGATGTCTGACTAGCTAGGACGGTGCCACTACTACTAGGTTGATAGCAGATAGTGTCGGGAGGTGCGGGCATGGAGACCCACACCCTCCTTAGATAGCACAGTGACCTCGGGGGCCCGGTACTATATCTCACAGTCTCAGTGTGCCGGTGGTACCTATCCGGGATGTCCCAGTACTGAGTGGTAGGGTGGCATCGCACCGGTTAGAAAGCAGCAGGAATCAGTTTAGGCGGGGCACCGCCGATGATAGTGATCTTGTGGTTATGGGAGTACACGCTCTGCAGAGTTTATGAATCTATATATATAGTCCGCGGGCCACTGGTATGGCTCTTTCCTAAGACTCACGCTTCTCGAGAGTAGTGAGATGAGTCCTTCTATTCTTCCCCCTGGTGTTACCCTTCCGGCTGTGAGCCACTGAGACAGGCTCCGAGAGGGAGTTGGACCTGTCAACTGAGTGCGAGAGGGTGAGATATGTGTGATGGTGATGGAATGGGTTGGATATGTGGATGAGATGGGTTAAAACTTGATGAATTATATTATATAATGTTGGTCACTACTTGCATAGGAAACCACAGCCATATATTAGGTCACTTTGAATATATCCTCTGCATCCCACCAAATACTACATAGAAAAAGCAAAGTATAGGGTGGGAGATGTGGCCAGTTAAAACCGTACTGAAAATTATTTGGCAGGTGAACCCGACTACGACTTCACCGATGAGGAGTAGACGTCTCGTTCCTACGCTTAGGCTTCTTTTGGAGATTTATTATTGCTTCCGCCTTCTGCAGCTGTTCCAGAGGCTGCTACTCTGATGCTTCCCGCCAGTGTGGCGAAGAACTATTTATGTAAATCCCCTAATTGTACTTTTTTATTCGATGTATGGATCCTGTATCAACTGCTGCTGGATTATATGATGGTTTGAGTCTTGAACTATCATACTATTCGTCATTCTGTGTATTTTTTCTTCGTGGAAAATTAAGGATGTTTCACATATGATATCGTCTTCTATCTCCTCATTGAGTTGTTTTTCATGCACTGCTTCCCACAATTTGACATATTGCATGGTGAACCGTTATATTCTTTCTTCTAGTTTTTTGATATAGGAGTGGTGCCATCGATCTTGCTGTAGTTCCTTCGATCCAGCTCGAATACCAAAATGGTGTTGTCCTGCCATTTCCAACTGTTACTACCGTAGATGCATAGAAGAGGTCTCGGTCTACTTTGTCACATGGAATTTCAAGCTGGTTCCATGCTGTCTGCTTTTCTTTCCATTTGAACCATGACCATCTGAGTCTGAGCGGCGTTAAGGTCACACACACTATTTCCGAAGCAGAGAGACAGAGACCAATGCTGTTTGATGTGCCAATCAAGTCAAGATACCACCATCTGCACAAAGTTTAGCTGCTTTACCATGAGCGCTACTGATAAGCACATGCTCAATGGTGATCAGCACGATGTTCTGTTCTACAAAATCCAATGTACAAGCAGTATGCCAAATCCCGTTAAGGATCAAAAGCTCCATCGTGACTCCATGGCAAACTGGCCAGGAGGCTATTAGACCAACAATTTGGTCATGTTTGCAACATCTTCGAGCACATCATCTTCATCGTCCTCTTCATTCTCTGCAACTTCTGCTTCAAGCATGGCCTCGAGGACAAGCTCTGAGCCTATTGGTCCATCTAGGGAAAGAAAAGCAAATGGAGATGATATTAGTTTGCATTGCTATCTAGGTAGTTGCAGTCATATAACATCACAAAATACACTGGATGGAATATATAATTAATTACTAAACACTAGAGCTTCCAAGCTCAGTGCTAACAAATTGAGTAGCATAAGTTCATTATTGCCCTTTTGGCACTTTATTAAATTTACAATCACACTACTGCATATTGATTTTGAATTTTGATGGACTGTTTTTTTTGATACACACTTGGTGTCAGAGGTAAGACGCGGGGTGCCTCAGCGGCCGGTATTTTCGGCGTAGTAGACGGTGGTCGGCGGCGACCAACGGCAGAGCCGCGGCCCCACGGCGTGGTGGAGGGCGGCATCGCACGACGGCAGGGCATGGTGGCGACGCAACGGCTAGGGTTGAGGGAGGAAGAGAGAGCTAGGTTAAAGGGTTTGACCCCAATTACTTTATTTAATTTCAACGATTACAATTCCTTTGTATTTATAGCTCGGGGACTTTTTAGCCTCTATGCAATCTAACCCTAACTTAGCGCGGAAGCAACGGTGGCGGCGGCGCCCACCAAGTCGCATGGCCCTTTTGCCATGCCACATGGGCCCATGGCCCTTCTACTTGTTATACTTGGATTCATAATCTAAGACAAAATTGTGAAGGACTAAGTATGATACATTGGCAGGAATGTTAATCGAAACACATAAAAGGCCATTACCACACTAATATGAGTGATTGAGGCCCTATGGTCACACGAGTAATCCTAAAGGTCAATCATTGAGAACTAACTAGTACCGGAATTGGAGTACTGAAACAATCAATCAAAATAGACACAAGTTGATGTGAGGCAAATGAAAAGAAGCACAAGGGTCACCACATTCTTACAAAGGGTCCGACACTGAGCACACTTGATGTCATGCAAATTCTGTCGGGCATTGAGCACAAGGGTCACTGCATCCAATATTGTGATGTTAAAGGCCGCTACCCAGCGGTTGACCCAACTCAACCAACTGTTAAATCAACTACCACACGTGGTCCATATAAACCTACCGCGAGTGAAAATAGATACTCAAATTACAGGCGGGACGGGCTCTTACTGCAAGCTGCAAGGCCACCCCTCAAATTTTGGTTTCATGGCCTTTGCGGCCCGGCCGCAAATTCTTGGTGGCCTTAGTGCCTGAAGCCCGCAAAGCCCGCTGAACGACAGAGGGAGGCGTCCCAAGCCCGCAAGAAACTGCAAGACGCAAACGAGCCGCCGCCTATCACATTCGTCCTCCGCTCGGGCGAGGGCGTCCTTCCCCGATTCCTTCCCGTAGCGGCGGCTTGCCTGTGTTGTGAGTGCTCTGCGCCGCCGCTGCTAGAGGGAGGAGTCCCGCCGCTTGCCTGCTCTGCGCCACCGCGGCTTGCCCGTCCCCCGACTCCTCGTCCTCCAGCGCGGGCTGCGCCGCCAAGCGCCTGCGTCGGGTGTCGGTGCATCGTCCTCCTCCGCTACCGGCGTCCTCACCCATGGCGTAGATGGAAACGCCGGTTCCGGCCATGGAAGACGGCGGAACCCTTTCCCTCGGCTCGCACTCCTCCATGGTGGAGCAAGAGCAGGCGGCAGAGGATGGGGGCGAGATCCAGCGCCAGCTTCTGTGGGATCGGGGCGGCAGGCGGCGAGTGTGGCTTCCTCGTCCTCCAAAGAAGGGTAAGGATTTGCTTGACCCCCTTGGTGATTGATGCCTCTGATTGATGCCTGTGCGTTAGGTTTGATTAGAAACGGATTTGGCCCTGGTTCGAGATGCTATTCAGTCATCGTCCCTGGACCAGACCTCGTCAGGTGTCATCTTCAGAGATATTCAGGCATGATTACAGAGCACTTTTATCATTTTGAATATTTTCATGTTCCAAGAGCTTATAACTCGTCTGTGCACAAGATAGCTGCTTTAGGTTTGAACCAAAGTTCAGGTTCCGAGTTTGTTTGGGAATATCTAATTCCTGAGTTTGTAAGCAGTCGAGTCGCTAGCGGTTCAGCTAGGCGTGAAGTTAATTGAATGGCCGGAGAGCCAAATTTCAAAAAAAAAAAAACCTGTCCGCTTCCATACTAAATTTCAGTGCAGTGTGCTCTATATGAGAGTAAAGCTCAAATGGTTCAACCTTGCAGTCTACCGTACATGAGCAATCCAAATCTGTAGCCTGTTGTGATCTCAAACAAAATACACTTAGCTCTGCAGCTCGTATGTCTATGTATATTTTGGTGGTGTCTTGTTACCCTTACTTGACAGGGCCATTGCTGAAAAAAGGCAATAAAAAAATCCTTTCATAAGTCAGTGATTGTTTAGAAGTTGATTGGGCACCTTATATACTTTTTTAATAATATTCCTGGCCACTTGTACTATGGTTACAACTTTGACTATTTGGTATGATGTGAAAATATCAGCATGGTGTCTATTGCAATGCACATAAAGAATCAGAGATAACAATGTTCTTTTTCGATGTCAATGCGGACAATTTTGAAGAAGCCTTAGATAGGCAAGTTTCTTGAGCAGTATTTTGTTCAGAGTTTATCTACTTACATGTTAGATAAGCTTCATTGAATAAAAATGTGGTTATTCCTGACGCACAGATTTGCTCATTTCTTCATTAAGCCATTGATATCACAGATATTCCTGACTGAAATTAGATGGATGCAGTGTGACACTTTTAGAGGCCCCTCCTGCATATGGTCTATTTCTTTGATTCCAAATTTTACGTGTTGAATACTCTTGCTGATTCATGTTGAACTCCTGTACCTTCTCTCTGATTCAGCTACTACTGCCCCTGAAGGTTTCAAAATCAGCCGCTTTTCATGCCATGTTTTGGGTTGCAATTGTTTTTTCTATCCTGTAAGTGCTAACTGGAAATAAAAATCATGTTGCTGTAGTGTTGGTTTTGAGATGGTTGCGCAAGAAGAGTTGATTGGCCATGAAGTAGTGCAACAAAGCAGTAAGCATGCGGCTTCAAGGAGTGTGGATGTGACGAAGTCAGTGTTGTCGAAACAATGCAGAGAATTAGCTTGTACTTGTATATGTGCCTGTTGCTTCCTGCTTGCTTGCGGCAATGCAGAGAATTAGCTTGTAATTGTATATGTGCCTGTGCCTGTTGCTTCCTGCTTGCTTGCGGCCATGGCTGTACGCAAAGGACGCTCAGGGTCAGTGCTTGCTGTACGCAAAGCCAACGATCATGCTTGCCTATTGTCTATGTACTTGCTTGCTGTCATAACAGTTTGTGGATGTTTGTGGGCTTGAAGCGTTGTCCGCCAGTCCCGTTGGCCATTCGTGGCTATAGAGTTGCGGCCGGCGGATTTCCGCAGAGCCCGCTTTATAGCGTGGTGGACAGCTTAGCGGCCGGCGGACCGTCCACTGCACGCCCCGCCTGCAATTTGAATAGATACTATGTACTTGTGCATTTCTGGTTTACGCTAGTGATAAAAAAAATTGTTAGCAAAACTACACATCTTTATTCATTCGATGTATAGGTATTATAAATAGCAGCTGGTGGATTCAACAGCCACACATGCCGGCCATAATCCTCATGAATTGAGCTACGCGCTATGTTATGAGCATCAATATTTGACTCTCTCCTTTCATGAACAAACTCGATTCTAGAAAAAGAAGACTTTCTATCTTGAATTTCTTCAATAATTTGGCCATAAAGACCCCTAAACCCCTGAGCGATGTTCTTCACCACATTTTGATTATCACAGGCCAATCTGAAATAGTCCACCTGGATATCCAGTGCCAGCGCCAAACCTTCTCGGCAAACTATAGCTTCCATTGTCTCTGGGTCTGTGATCCCTCTCAAAACCGGCGATGACACTCCCATAAATTGACCATTGGCATCCCTAGCAATGGCTGAGGCCGAACTCTTGCATGTATTCTTGGACAGGGCTGCATTCATATTAATCTTTAGCATCCCGGTCGGAGGTGCAATCCATTGTGGACTACGCCTTGGGGCCTGCCGAGCAGGTGTGTTCCTTGGTTTCTCTTCTCCAAGGTCCTTGATAAAGCTCTCAACGAAGTTGTGTGTTGACAGCGGACTCTGGAATTCATTATCATGAATTGCCTTGCGTCGAGCATACCAGATAGCCCACAACACAACCGAAACTCTTACCGAATCCTTTGAAGAAAGATTCTTGAAGATCGCCGTTAGCTATGCTTTGGCGTCCATCTCCTCTACTTGACTGATGGCATGTAGTATATGATCTTGTTCAAGTGCCCATATGCAGCGTGCCATATTGCACTCAATCAGGTAGTGCCTCTAGGAGTCATGCATTCCACATAAGAAGCATGCGCTAGTAGGTGCCATATTACAGTGCTGCAAGACCTCCCCAACCGGGCTAGAAACACGGGCCAAGCGCCAAAGGAACATGCTGATTTTTGAAGGTACCTTGACTTGCCAAAGCGACCTCCACTCCGCCTTGTTTGCTTGCTGATCAGAACAACCAGCAATACTCCTCCGTGCATCCTCAGACTGCTCCCGTAGTTGTACCAACATAAAATATGCTGATCGAATTGAGAACACTCCTCTCTTATCTAGATGCCAAGCCCAGAAATCAGGTTGCCTTCTGGTGCAGATTGGTATAATAGCAATTGTCTCCCTATCAACCGGAGTAAAGAACTGGTGTAGCTTCTCCCAATCCCATGTTGCCTCCCCTTGATTTACAAGTTCTGAAACAAACTGCGGTGGATTTGGATCTGCAGTCCGGATGGGCCGGCGTAGATTACCTGATGGTTACCAATTCGATGTCCAAATCGATGTCAATTCTCTGGTGCCAGTTCTTCTAATTAAGCCCTCTCTGAGCACCTCCCAACCGTCGATAATAGATCTCCATATTCTGGACGGAGAGGACCCTAACTCTGCTTCTAAAAAACTCACGCCAGGAAAGTATACTGCCTTGAGTACTCTAGCACTAAGAGATCGTGGTTCCTAAAGGACACGCCATGCTTGTTTGGCTAACAAAGCCAAATTAAAAAGCTCCATATCACGAAAGCCCAAGCCTCCCAACATCTTTGGTTTTACCATAGAGTCCCATGCTACCCATGCCATTTTCCTCCTGGCCTCCTTGCAGCACCACCAAAATTTCCTCATCAGACTCGTCAGGTGTTCACACAAACCCCTCGGGAGTCTAAAGCATGACATAGAGTAGGTAGGTATAGCTTGAGCAACAGACTTCATGAGAACTTCCTTTCCCCCCTGCCGATAAGCATTGTGAAAGCCAACCTTCTATTTTGCTCCACAATCTGTCCTTCAAATATTTGAAGGTGCCAACTGTGGCTGCCCCAACATCAGTCGGCATACCCAAGTACTTAGCACTCAATGCTTCATTCTGAACCTCCAGCATCACCTTGATCTCATTACTGATTTGCTGTCCAACTCCTTTAGCAAAATGAATAGATGACTAGTCATTGTTAATCCGCTGTCCTGACGCATTGCAGTATGAAGTCAAAACTTCACTGATCACCATTGCATTCTCCCCATTTGCTCTGAAAAACAGCAAGTTGTCATCTACAAAGAGTAAATGACTCACCATCAGAGCTGATGGAGCCACCTTAATTCCTTTGAGTACCGATGACTGATTTCTTGATTGCAATAGGCAAGAAAGGCCCTCTGCTGCTAGTAAGAACAAATATGGAGAGATTGGGTCGTCCTGTCTTAATCCCCGTGTTGGTCTAAACCTGTGTAATCTATCTCCATTGAATAGAACTGAAAAAGAAACTGAAGTGATAAGTCTCATTACTGAGTTCACCCAGGATTGATGGAAACCAAGCCGACTCATAATGGCCGACAGATAATTCCATTCGACACGATCATAGGCCTTTTTCATATCAAGTTTTAGTGCACAGCATCTCTGATCGATAGACTTCTTTTGCTTCATAAAATGGAGACACTCATAAGCAGTGATTATATTATCTGTTATGAGTCTGCCTGGGACAAAAGCTGACTACTCTTCAGAAATAATTTCTGGAAGAATAACCTTCAACCTGTTAGCCAACACTTTTGATGCAATCTTATAAAGCACATTGCACAAAAGTTATGGGGCGAAATTGACCAGTCTTATCAGGGATGGCAACCTTTGGGATCAGCACAATCTGCGTCTCATTAATAATTGTTGCTTCTTCCTCCCCTCGCAATACCCTCAGCACCATGGCTGTGACCTCTTCACCACAAAGCCCCAGTGTCTCTAGAAAAAATGAGCAGGGAATCCATCCAGTCCTGGCGCCTTTGTAAGAAACATCTGAAACAAAGCATGCTTCAGTTCTCCCTCCTCAAAAGGTGCAATCAACTGCTGTTCATCCCCTCGTTAACCTTCCTAGGCATAGTTGAGGACAATATCCATGTCAGTTGTTCCTTCAGAAGTATATAACTCCTCATAGAACTGAGACACCAACGATTTCAATTCACTCTCATCTTCTGTGAATTGACCAGTAGCATTCTTGAGACGAGTAATTTTATTTCTTTGTTTTCTGTTGCTCGCTCTGAGATGGAAAAAATGGGTATTCCTGTCACCAGCTGCCAACCATGTCACACGCGAGCGCTGTCTCCACATAATCTCCTCCCTATGATTCAGCTCTCTGATCTGCTCAATGACCTTGAGCTCTTCATATGTCGGACCCGCACATTGGGGATCTCACTGCATGCGATCCAAATTTTCACTTAATTTTCTCAATTCTGCCTTCACTTGCCCGAATATGCCCCTATCCCACCTGACAAGATGGTTGGACACATCCTCTAGCTTTGATTTGAGCTCACCTGAGGACGTGGCTACTCCCTCCTTCCACCACGAATCTGCAACTGTTCCTGAAAAATCTGGGTGTCTCCCACATTTGTTCATATCTAAAACATCTGCCCTGCTTGTTTGAACGAGAAACCAGCCGCCATTCCAATAGGATAGGGCCGTGATCTGATGCTACCGCAAACATATTCTACAACTTTGCATGTGGAAACAGGCCACACTAATCCACAGTAGCAAGGCCCCGATCCAAACGCACCCGGCAATATGTTCCTCCAGCCACCCTCTTTTCGAAGGTCCAACTATGCCCCTCATAACCAAGGTCATTGAAGCCACAAACATCAACCATCTCTCAAAATCCAGCTATTTGAGCTCGGCTATGTTCCAGAACCCCCACATGCTTGTTCTGATGTAGAACCTCATTGAAGTCACCAATACAAACCCATGGTAGCGGTGATGAAGCTCGAATGAATTTAAGTAAGCTCTAGGTCTTATGGCTCTCGCTCACTAGTGCCTCCCCATAGACACATGTTAGTCTCCAGGGATCCGAGTCGCCCTCCTTCACAATAGAATCAATGTGGTATTGTGAATAAGGTAAAATTTCTAGATGTATATTATTCTTCCAAAAGATGCTCAGACCGCCACTATGGCTTGTACTTCTTACAACAAATGACTTATCAAAGCCTAAAGTTCCTTTTAGTTGCTCTACCCTTGCCTTATGCACTTGAGTCTCTAGGACACAAAGCACAGAAGGAGCAACACACTTCACCAAATCATGAAGCTCCTTAACTGTCGCGGCGTTGTCAATTCCGCGACAGTTCCAACTTAGACAACTCATTGATCCTAGCGGAGCTCCTCCATGGAGTCCACCATTTCATCAGTAGGAACATTATCCTTCTCTTCCCCTGTGTGCTTTGCACGCTTGCTCATGCGTGGGGTCGTGTCCTCCTGTGTTTTGGGCAACTTAGCATGCCCGCCCTCTAGGACCAGTTGCCTGCGAGCATCAGAAACTTCCACAGCAACTGAAGCGCCTGCGTCAGCCTTGATCGGGCTAGTGGCTGTATCCGCTAGCTCCATCTCCTTCTGGCTTTCTCATCAGTTCCAGCAGACGGATGCTTCTTGTTGGATCCAGAGCTACCACTTCCTGCCTGCTGCTTCTCTTGCCACCGGTGGACGACCCCATCGACCACCAGCTTGCCCTCGGCCACCCCAAGGAGCATGTCCACCACGACCAGCTCTCTGAGCGAGGTCATCCCGAGGGGTGCTCCTATCAGAGTAACGAAGCCGAGGGGTACCCAAGTGCCAAGTCTCCACATCGGCGATCATCCACGCTCCAAAGTGCAGATCCTTTTCAGCGTATTCCCCAGCTCCACAGTCCATATGAACATGGCCCATGAGACCACAATGGCCATAGAAGCGGGGCAGCTTTTCATACTTCACTTGAAGCAGTATCTTAGCTTGACCCTCAGGGGCGAGGGTAACAACGCGAGGAAGGGGTTTATCAGCCACCAGCTTGATTTGGATACGTTGGAAGTCTCCGGTTCATGATGTTATTGCTTTCATCTCAATCTCCTGCACCTCCCCCACCTTTGTCGCTAGCTGCCTTACAATCATTTCGGAACGAAACAAGTGAGGGATCTTGTGAATCTGGATCCACCCAAGAACCCTAGATGGGATCACCTTTGGGACAGTAGTAGAACCATCAAATTCTTCCAGCATCAATGCATAGCCCCTGAAGATCTAGGTTCCCTCCTCCATGATCCTCTTCCAGTCTCCCAGACAGGAAGCCTATATGACAAACAGATTCTTGTCGATTGCCCTGAGCAGGATTCCACGCTGCCTTCATCGTCGAGATCAACGACGTGATGCTAAAAGCTTTGGATGTCAGCAGCTTCCCCGCCGCCATCCACTTTACCACCGGGAGATTCTCCTGATCTTCCTTCGCCAGGACCACGTCATCCTTCTCCGCCTCGCTCAGATTGAGCTTGCTCAGCAGTTTATCCACATCCAGATCAGACTGTGACACCCATCGAAGAGCTCGCCACCATGGACCGAGTACCCCTAGACCCTCGCAACAACCAAGAGGACAACACACCAAGGCCGGGAAGTTGAGCAAGGTCAACCCCTTGGTCAGCCCGAGTGCTCCGCCCTCAAGGGATAGCCTGGTCTAGGTACGCTTCTTCCTCAACGACGAGAGTTGTCGCCAAGTTCACCAAAACCCTAGAAAACTAGGTCGCATGCCTTTGGAATTCTAGTATTATATTTTGGTTATAAAATTACTTGAACTGGCCTTTCACGCTGTGGGTTAAAACCACCATTAGCACAGGCAGTAGCAGCAGCAGCAGAGCCCAGTGGAGGCCGAACTAGGCCCACGATATGTTTTGCCCTCCCTTGTCCCAAACAAAATTCCTTTTCAGCCCACGTAAAGAAACTAAGAAAGCCCAATAGGCAAAACATATCGTCCTACTCCTGCGTTCTTGCAGCGTTGGTCACCCGGTCGCCGCCTCGTCGCTGATATGTAACTCTGTTATTTTGTTAAGTGGCTGATATGTCAGACATGTGACCTCACTAGAAAAATACACACAAGGTATCTGAACAGTGTATATAAAATGCAATCGATTGATGTTTTACAAGCCCAACCATATACATATCAGTATCACAAGCAATGGTCAAATACGCAAAGCAGCATACGACACTCGTACAATATACACACACACGTACCAAGGCTAGCACCACGTAGTACCAATCCGGTGCATGAAGGTAAATAAATAAACACAAGGTACTGTCCGTGTAGTTGTAGCGCTTGCTTTGTTTGCCACCACAAACCAGAGGAACACAACACCCGATCGATCAGTTAGATGTTGACGTCGACAAGAAATCCAAGTATTTGCCCGGCGCGGCGGTTAAGTAAAACGTGCCCTTGAGGTTGAGGGCATCATCATCATGTGCGGCCAACAAGTCCCGAAAGAAGAAGTAGTCCATGTCCATGGCGGCAGCACTAGCTCCTCCAGCAGTCCAGCTCCAGGTATGCCCCCGAATGCTGCTGCTCCTCCTCCTC
>CM041637.1:53792537-53803600 GCA_023333625.1 Bothriochloa decipiens | reverse complement strand
TTATTATTATTATTATTATTATTATTATTATTATTATTATTATTATTGGATTCCTTAAAATATACATGCATTGTGATCCATGAACATGGTTACTGAGTTAATTTTTGATGTTGCGTATTTAGTTCCGACTAAGTGGAAACAATCTGTTCACGTAAACAGTAGCATCAGCGTGGAGTAGTAAGACGTTTGTTTTTTACTTGCGAAAGAAATAACACATGCGGCTGATGTTAAAGGCCGCTAGTAAAAAAAATGTTTTTATCAACCGCCAGTAAAAGTCAATTACCACGGCCGGTTCATACAAGGCTATGGACAGTATACATCTGTACTGGCTGATTTCTGTTTTACAGCATTTTCACTAGTCTTTCACGCTTGCGGTTAAAACTACCGTTAGTGTAATTCTGTTTTGTACCGATACTGAAAAGCGTTGGGATAAAAAGCACAAACAAAACATAATTAATCCCTCAACTTGTGATGAATCATGAGCATAATATCTACCATCAGATATGCTGCTGAAATCAATAATCACAATGCACAATAGATACAACGATTTACGTGGAAAACCATCTTAATGTGAGAAGGAAAAACCACGAGACCAACCGGTCCACTCCCAGCCAAACTTCCACTATAATCAAATAGGTATAAGGAGTCTTCTCTAGAGCATATAGAGGATTACAATCAGTATTAACACATTCATCAAATTACAACTCGGTAATACCCATAACCTCCTAACAAGAGGAACAATCAGCAGCTAAACAAACAAATCACAGATTCTGTCCACCTCGGTAATCAGTTCATATCCCCTAAACTACAAAACTACTATGCATAAAATTTGGTAGACAAGTAGATCCATGAGTCCCCTAACCATTAACCAAAAATCATCTCAACGGACACCGTTTGACTACCCAAAAAGATCATCCACCAAAACTGCTCTGTACTGAAACTGCATGCAGTGACCCGAACTGATAAAACCCCTATCAAATCTGAACCTATGCTCAACCAATCCTCAAACCAACTAAACAAATCAAAGTACCCTAAGTGAGAAACGAGCTCACCACGTTTGGTGCCAATCCAACCACGTTTGAGCCTCAAATCACTAGCCTGAAGATGAACGGTTCAGAGTGACGAAATCTGGACAGATTGCTTCTCCTGCTTCTTCTTCTCTTCTCTCTTGTTGTGGTGTTCTTGTTGTGCTCTCTCTTCTCTCACAGCAGCAGCACCTCACGTTCTCTCTGATGTGCTGAAGGTGGAGTTAGGGTTTTCTCATTCATCCAAAGGAGCAATCTCAGTCATTGATTCAATCACCAAATCAACGGTTCACAAGAACTGGGCCTGTGAGCTTCTTTGGGCTGGTTTGCTGGGCACCAAAGTCTTCCTCCATGTGGATGGATAGCCCAACAAACTCCCCCTCTGGACATCATGGAGGGTCTCACTGCCTACTGGCAGCCATGACAGCGAGCCGGCAGCAAAGCTCGAGCTTTTTCTTTGGCGTCAACTTAGTCAACATATCTGCCCCGTTGTCATCGGTGTGGACTTTCTCAAGCTGCATTTGCTTAGACTCCAACACATCCCTTATCCAATGATAATAAACATCAATATGCTTTGACCTTGAGTGAAATGAAGTATGCTTACTCAAGTGAATAGAACTTTGGTTGTCACACAATAGCACATACTTGTCTTGATGAAAACCAAGTTCTCTGACAAACTTTTTCAGCCACAATAGCTCTTTGCTTGCCTCTGTCGCTGCAATGAATTCAACTTTAGTTGTGGATAATGCAACACACTTTTGCAACTTGCTTTGCCATGACACAGCTCCCCCTGCATAGGTGACCAAATAACCTAAAGTAGACTTTCTGCTATCAACATCCCGAGCCCAATCTGCATCCGTGTAAGCAACCAACACAGGATCACCTTTCCCAAAACAAAGTTTCAGGTTAGTGTTGCCTCGAAGATACGTCAAAATCCACTTCACAGCTTTCCAATGTGGTCTTCCTGGATTAGACATAAATCTGCTTACAGTACTAACTGCATGAGCAATGTCAGCAGGCCTTGTACACACCATAGCATACATGAGACTTTCAACTGTTGAGGCATAAGGAACTTTTTGCATTTTCTTCTTCTTTTCATCAGTAGCTGGGCATTGCTTGGTGCTCAACTTGAAATGAGCTGCAAGAGGACAGCTCACAGGTTTTGCTTTGTCCATCTTGAACTTGCACAATACTTTCTCAATATACTTCTCTTGAGACAAGTACAACTTTTTGGAACTCCTGTCTCTCTCAATTCTCATCCCGAGAATCTGCTTTGCTAGTCCCAAGTCCTTCATAGCAAAGGACTTGCTCAACTTCTTCTTCAGCTCTGCAATCCTAGAGACATTCTTGCCAACAATCAACATATCATCAACATAGAGCAATAAGATGATAAAATCATCACCTGAGAACCTTTTAATGTACACACAATGGTCTGCACTACTCCTCTTGTAGCCTTGCTCCCCCATAACTGAGTCAAATTTCAAATACCATTGTCTTGGTGCTTGCTTTAGGCCATAGAGACTCTTTTTCAATTTGCACACATACTTCTCTTTGCCTTTCACAAGAAACCCCTTAGGCTGCTCCATGTAGATCTATTCCTCCAAATCACCATGGAGAAAGGTTGTCTTCACATCCATTTGTTCAACCTCTAAATTAAGACTAGCTGTCAAGCCAAGGATCACTCTAATTGATGTCATTTTTACCACTGGAGAAAAGATCTCATCATAATCAATACCGTTCCTCTGGCCAAATCCTTTCACAACAAGCCTGGTCTTGAACCTTGGATGTGGTGTGTGCTCTTCTTGTAGACCCACTGTAGACCCACTTGTTTTTCAACACCTTCATGCCCTTGGGCAACTTCACCAAATCATAAGTATGATTCTTATGCAAGGAATCCATCTCTTCTTGCATAGTTATCCACTCCTTATTATGCTCATCTTCCATTGCATCTGCAAAACACTTAGGTTCTAAACCATCAGATAGTAATGCCACATACTGATCTGAAGGATACCTGGTGGAAAGAACTCGATCTCTGGTAGATCTTCTGAGTGGAAATGGTGGATCTTCTGGTACTGGTGGCTGCTGATCCGGATCATCAATTTCAGCATCAAACTCATGCTGTTGGGGAGCATTCTCATCAACTGTACCATGCACATCATCATGTGCATCATCTACAACATCACCATCAGCTTGTTCTGGAGCTAGAGCTGCATGAACTGGGTCTAAATCAACCAATGAATCTTGCTGAGGAACCTGCACCTTTGTCTTCACAATATCCTCAATTGTTTGATCTTCAACAAACACAACATTACGGCTTCTCAGAACCTTCCTTGCAATAGGATCAAATAGCTTATACCCAAACTCATCTAATCTATAGCCCAAGAAGATACACTGTCGTGTCTTATCATCAAGCTTTAACCTTTCATCTTGAGGAATATGAACAAAGGCCTTGCACCCAAACACTTTCAGATGGTCATAAGAGACATCCTTGTTATACCAAACCCTGTTAGGAACATCTCCCTATAAAGGATAACATGGTGAGAGGTTAATAAGATAAATTATAGTCATCAAAGCCTCACCCCAGAAATTTTTAGGTAGCTTTGCATGTGACAGCAAGCATCTAACTCTCTCCACAATTGTCCTGTTCATCATCTCAGCAATACCATTTAGCTGTGGTATCTTTGGAGGTGTAAATTGGTGCCTAATCCCTTGCTCCTTGCAATATGCATCAAACGGCCCAATGTATTCCCCTTCATTATCAGTGCGAATGCACTTAATCTTCTTCTTCCTCTCTTCTCTCTTGTCTGAAGATGACCGGTTCAGAGTGATAAAATTTGGACAGATTGCTTCTCCTACTTCTTCCTCTCTTCTCTCTTGTTGTGGTGTTCTTGTTGTGCTCTCTCTTCTCTCACAGCAGCAGCATCTCACGTTCTCTCTGATGTGCTGAAGGTGGAGCTAGGTATTCATCCAAAGAAGCAATCTTAGCCATTGATTCAATCACCAAATCAACGGTTCACAATAACTGGGCCTGTGAGCTTCTTTGGGCTGATTTGCTGGGCTCCAAAGTCTTCCTCCATGTGGAGGGATAGCCCAACAAAAAGGTGTTGGTTCACTATATACTAGCGTATATATAGTTAAATATAATTCATGTTTTACCAGCACAACCAGCACACATATATTCACAATTAAGGAGTGGTAAAATACAGATTAAATAAGGAGCACCGGCGGGCGCGGGTATGTCACGACAGCGACGTCCACCAGGAATCGAAGTTTTTGCCAAACTCGGCCAACAACTCTGGAAGGAAGAAGAAGATGTGATCCATGGAGGCAGCACTAGCTCCAGGTGCCCTGCCCTCTGCTGCTCCAGATCCTCCAGCAGGGACGTGCTGCTGCTGGTTGCCTAGTTGACCCTCCTCCACGTTGCTGCTCGGCTGCTGGTGAGGCACAATCACCTTGTCTACCCCAGTCGTCGCTCCGCCGCCCCCGGAGTTACGACCTTGGCCCTTGGTGCTCGCCGCCGGAGTGCCGCGGCCAGCAGCTGCGGTGATGTCGACCTTGTCCGGCCAGGTAGTTCTTTGGCAATCTTGGACGACCACCTGTGTACGCAGAAACGAACCATCCACACCAATCATATCATCGGAATTATTTGATAGCAGATAGCAAGTTGATCGATGCGACAGATGCGTACTTGTTGCCCCATTGGGAGTGCAGGTCGACGACGACGTCCTTCTCCTTCTCCTCCGCCGTCATCTTGCCACGGAGCAGGCCCGGGCGCAGGTGTTTGCGCCACCGGTGCCAGCAGCTCCTCCCCGTGCGGTTCAGCCCCGCCGCACGAGGGAGGCGGTTCCAGGAGCCCTCGCCTTTGGCGGAGATGTAGTTGGTGAGGACCTGGTCCTCCTCCTTCGTCCAGGGGGCCTTGCGCACCGCCGCCGCTGCTGCCAGATGATCGTCGGCCATGGTAGAAGATGTCGGATAGACTGCTGCTGCGCATGCGTTCGTTGATGAGGTTTATATAGTGGAGCTGCTTTCTGCTGCATCAAAGAGAAATCTATACTCTTCCATGGATCCATGGGCATGTACGCCTAGCTCCAATCGAAAGACGCTCGCTGAAACGGTAGGAGCAAATGTCAGCAACGCAACAACCTGTAACTGTAAGCAACGCGCAATTGGAGGAACAGATGAATAGCTGTAGGAGAATTATAGAATTCCAGATAGCGTAGTTCCGTAGCAGCTTAGAACGGAGGTGTGCTTAACGGAATTCTATTACAAGTTGTTCGTAACGTACACTGATAATCTCCTTCTCTTCTCTCTGACTGGTGAAGGTTCAAGCCCACTCTGGGCCTTGACCAGTGTACTGGCCGGGGCTATACGATGATCTCTTGCTCTGCACCGAGGCCCATGTACAGCTTACGATCGCGCTGATTGACTTGAGCAACGTCGTGTGTGCGGTCACCCACGAGCACGAGCTTGATGCCTTGATGCCGTAGTTGTAGATGTAGAGGTGCTAACATCCCCACCCGGATAAGATCCAACTTACCCCCAAGCTAGTGCTCGAGGAAAACGTTGCCAAACCGCTTCCATATCTTCCCAGGTTGCCAAGGAGGACAACAGTTCGAGAGAAGGTCGTCCTCGGCCACATACGGGTTCTACATGTTCCTACGACATCGCAGTATGTCGACGTCTTCGTCAAGGGCCTTCCTACGTCATTATTTCAAGAGTTTCAATCCAGTCTGAATGTTAGCGATGCTCCCGATTAGACTGCGGGGGAGTGTTAGACTATTGTAATTATAGATGGTAGGCAGCCCTTGATTTGTGGCATGCACCATGACTGTGTACATGGCTCATACGCCACCCCAGGTCTCTATATGTAATCGTGTATATTCATGGAATATAATCAATTCAGTTATTCCTACTTTCATGGTAGCCAGACCATTGGATGAGAACTTGGAGGCCAACATCAGATATTACGCGCCACCCCGAGCTCTCGTTAATGGCTTCGCCTCCACTCCACCATCGATCGATTTATCCATCACCTCCTTAAATACGCGCCACGCCGAGCTCTCGTTGCCATGCCCGCCGCGCCGTGGCGGGAGGTGGCGGGGCGTGGTGATATCGGCGACGGGGGCTGTGAGGCGCTGCATGCGGCGCCTGGAGGCGTGCGCGCATGAGCCGGCAAGGCTTGTGGTGTCGCGCGTAGCCAGAGGAGGGCTGGGACGAGTGCGCGTGGACAGGGCCCAACTCCAGCCGGCACGTTCTTGAGCTCCCCCATAAAATCCTTTCTTTTCTTGTGCTTGCTGCTTGCTGAAGAATAAACAACGCGACGAGCATGATGAGGGCTCGGCGTTTTGTGGACCTTGGTTGTTCGATTACGTTTGCCAAGTTCCAAGCAAACTCAAAAAACTTGTTATTATTATGCTTAAGAGCGAGGCACCAATGGTGATGTCGTGCATGTTAATGTTCTTCGGAGGAGATGAAAGAACGCATGCATGCCCATCAAAAGATATAATTGTATTATTTCGAAAAAACAAAGGAGAGGATTTATTATATATCTCTTATTAAGAACGTCTTATAGGCAAATGCCTATACTTGTGCATATGTGGAGTGCATTTCATTTTAGGACAGAGGGAAGTGTGGTTTAAATAATTCCTTAGGCGGCCTTAGACCTTTTTTTTCCGTTTTATAAAAAAATGCATATGAATCTCCTCATTTTTACAGAAAGATTTATAGTTTAGAATGAAGGGAGTAGCCGCTAGTGGAAAAGGGACGACAAGAACTGGAAACCGTCGCGACTAAACCGTCGCGGTGTGTGGAATCTGGGATGAAAACGACCAACCGAGTCAGGGTGTGTGGATCAGGGATGAAAAACAGTCTGGGCATGCACGCGCATTGCTTTGCCCTAGTCAGATGCGACGGTGCCTTTTGTGCAGAGGGTTATTATTATTAGCCTTATTATGCGGCATCATCAAGTAGCTGAAAATGAAATAGGTGTCCACGTCTTCTAAGCTTCCGCCCCGCAAGTGGCTCGGCCGGCAGCAGAAATGCAGCCGTCGACGACCCAGAAGGAGAAAGGGTCATTTTACGCAAGGAGGCAAGGCACGTCTGACGCATATATAGTAGCGTTCTAATTCCAAGAACTCAAGAAGTTTGATGCTCAGAAACTGTCCGTGAACCCAGCCACCATGCATATTATTATTCATTCACAAGCTCACATGTCTGTCTGTCTGTACAATACAGTTCATGGACTCTAGGACACGCGCCAGTTTACAAGCCTTCCAACGTCCCCCCGGCAGGCTTATATATTTAGCCCTTGGAAGGCACTGCCGACGCTTTGCACACTGGACACCAGTTCTTCTGCCCAAGCCACTGGCCTATGCAGCACACATGGTACCGGTGCTCGCACGGCAGCCTCCCAACTTCTTCGCCCTCCACGTACTCTTCCTGGAGTAGACAGAGATGTTCAAGTTTCAGTCCAAAAATAACGGAATATTTCTGCACCAGTTTCTTTCTTTGGTTGTGCACATGAGAGGACTGAAAAAATATCAGTGATGAAGCAATAAACAGTACAGTGCAAAAACCATGCACATATTACATTTGCAGAAAGGGTGCTGAATTGGCTTTTTACAGTTTCAAGAAAGGCTCGTGGAAATCCAGGGTGCCATCAGGCAGAATGTAAATAATGTTGGGCAACTGATCGACTAGCAAAAGGAGTTGTAGCGCACTCGAGCAATGTGTGCCATGTGATTAGGAGGATGGAGGAATCTGCTCAACATGTCCTCTCCACTTGTGTGTTTGCTCGCAATTTCTGGTATATAGTTAGCTGGCTCAGCTTGGGCTAGAGTGGCTCCAAGATGCAATGAATTGAGCTTTGCAGATTGGTGGAGAAATGCAAGTCGAAGGATTGATAAGGCCAAAAGAAAGGAGTTTCATAGTGTTGTGATGATATTAGGTGCTTGACATGTGGATCCAAAGCAACAAGTGGGTCATTGATGGCGCCCGCCATTCTCTCAGTGATAGTACAACTTCGACGAGATGAGACTGGAGGCTGCAAAGCTTCAAGAGTTGGATTTCTGCTATAGGATTAGTTTGATTAGTCCAATCTGGATATCATCCCCCCCCCCCCCCCCACCCCCCCCCCCCCTCCCCCCCCGGCGTCTGTTTCAGGAGTGATGTACGTCCTTGTCTCGGTGTCATAGTTGATGTGAGGAGGCCATTTGTAAGGGACCGCCATTTCTTCTCTCTATAATAATATAAAGATGTGCAGATCTCCTGCACATTCGAGATTTTTTTTGTACTCTGTACTGTTTGCGTTCAATAAAAGCAGAGACTCAGTCATTAAAAAAACAATGCCAGGAATCCATTACTTCTTTATTTTAATAAACTTTTGGGAAGTGGGGTAGCAGCAGCATAAAAGGACCTGTCTTGTGTGAGAAGGATAGGCAAAAACTAATGCCGACTGTCCAACACAAAAAAAAGTCAAAACCTTTTACTTAGTGCCCAAAATAACCAGTTCCACATGAAAATAAAAAGTGCTCAATGTTGAATCTTTATATACATTTTATTTTATACCCACAGAAATAGCAGATCCCCTAGGTAAGGTTACCACTTACCTGACATATGCTGCATTTCATGTCATCAACGGTTGATTTGTTCACTTCTGAAGCGACTTGACTATATATGCTTCTTCTGAGGCATTTCGTGAACTGCTCATCCGAAAGAGCTGTGCTTACAGAGCCTATTCTCTCCTCCAGGGCCAATAGTTCCTGTTCAGAAGGAGATACAAGCACATCTTGCGTGAGTATAAATATGAACCAAGAGTATTTCATAAAGGATCATACTTAGTGCTCAAATCATAGTAAGGGCTTCAAACATAGAATAAGGAAGAATCCTCCAGAAAGAAAAGCATCCTCTAAAACGAAACCCCTCCAGCATTCAGGCAGAACAAGATATGATTAAAGATAGTACCTCATAGGACATATTATCAATATCCATCCGCATGTCTCTATGCCGATCATAGGACGCAAAAGCACCAAAAAGCAGATTAGTCTCCAGCACCAGCAATTGCTGCAAAAACGATTATTCAAGATTTCAGGCAAAAGAAAGATGATAAACTGTGGAGCAAAGAGTAAAAACGAACTAACATCATAAGTCAGCTCTGCTAGTTGTTCAATCCTCTCCAATGCTACCAAAACCTACAGAAAATAAACTAATTTCATTCCAAAATGTTACACTTATAGCACCTTCTTAGTCAAAGTTAAGGGTATTAATCAAAATCAAGATTAGTATCACTATATATTTAACTGGGTTATAATGACATAAGATCTGACAATAAAAACAGAACAGCTGGAACCACTATAGGAAACATTTTAGAAAACAACCTCCGTAATTCCTTCCACAGGTATGTGTCTATGACTATCTCTCTCCCCCATGAGACTATGGATCATTTGCTGAGGACTTTCTTCAAAAAGGGAGCTTGGTCTTACCCTTTCAGCTCGAGCATTCAGGCAACGACAACGACTAGATGAGAAAATATTATTATCAAATTCCACAAAGAATGGCCTTATTGAACTCTCAGTGGTGACTCCTTCCAATGAAAGATGTTCCTGAGCTGGCTGTACATTCCTTGTGGATGACTCATGCAGAGAAAGCATGTCATCTGCTCTTCCATCAGGATCACTGATCCTAGTGGCAAGAGGAAAAGGTCGTCTCGTCCTAACTGAAACTGCTGATTCTTGATGGCTTCTGCTGCTTCTTCGTGGTATTTGTTGAGAAAGTGATTGCTCATTCATTCTGATTCTGTGGCCAGTACTACGAAAATCTGTAGGAGGTGAATGACCTAAACTTAAGTTCCTTGATCTGGAAGAGCTTTCCTGGTCAAAAGCCCTCTTTCTCATGAACTCAAACCTCCTACTAATAACGGACTCAGATGGGCAAACTGATGGCTGAGCGTCAGGTACTGAAGTACAATGGTTTTTAAGACCACGTATCTGCCCTCCACTAACATGACTATAAGCTGGCCTCCCACCCATGGTAGAACTACCAGGTATAGTAAACCCATTAGTTGGAGATGAAGATGCTCCTGGAGTACCCATAATTACATCTTTATGTTTCTGTCTCTGTGTCCTATAACCGGTAAAATGAGAGCCTTCTGGATAAGGTACTCGTTCAGTAGTAAAACCTTCTGATTCACCTTGCAGAGTGTCTGAACTCTCGTTGTCTACAGCAATTTTCTTACTACCCTCTAGCTGCTTAGCATCAGCCTTTCTTCTACTACTTTCAGCAACGTCAAACCCTGCCAAAAAAGGCTGCCTTCGCCTTTCCTCAAACTTGCTAAGTGGAAATTTGGAAGAGCTTGCAGGTGCCACCTTTGAGCTTGAAGATTCAACTGAATCGCGTACATATCTTGGTCTTTCTTGATTATCACCAATTTTTGCTTTCATAGGATAGAATCTAGTGCTGTTTCCCGGTCTGTCGGTGCTGTGATTAGTCCTATCTTCTGAACTTTGATTTCTAGAATAGAATCTGGAACCCCTCCTGAGATATGCAATTTCTGCTTTTGATCTCCTATCTGAATATTCCTCCATATGATTAGGCTGAAATAAGTACCCCCAATAATTGCTCTGAGATATCCTATAGTCCTGCTGATCTGTAATACAATTTGGTAAAAGGTCAGTAAACAATAAAACCTAAAGAATGGATACAGATAACAAATCAACAAGAAACACCAGGACAGACAATAAAGCGCTGTGGAATTAATACTGGTGTCAATAATCCCACTGTGCTCAGGGTTGGTTTCTTGTCATACCATCCGCGGAATGATAATAACAAATTTGAGACACTGTGAATATGAATGTATGGAAGTCAATTATGACCAAAGGTCTGTTTGTATTGGAGGTATATCACTGGAATGGATAGACATCTGAAAAGTGGTGAGCTCAAAAGATGAGTAGGAGCAACAAACAAACAGTCAAATCAGCCTTTAGCACTTGGCATCGACCATAATCGCTTTTGAGACCCACCCAAGCCTGTGCTCTATCTGCT
>CM041637.1:53780663-53792137 GCA_023333625.1 Bothriochloa decipiens | reverse complement strand
AAAAAAATGAGCTAATCGTCCTGAAACCGACCAACAAACCCCAAGCGAACTCGAATCGAACAACATAACAAAAACATCACCTCCTGATCCTACCTACAGTACTAGAAGCCGCAGCCGTCGCTCGAGAGCACCAGCGTCGATCGGGAAGTGCGCGCGGGGGTGCCAGCGCCTTGGGATTCGGAAGGAACCGCGGCGTCGTATCGGATGCGTCCAGCCGTCGCCGGGAGGAGGAGACGCCCGCCGAGACAGCAGAAGCCAGAAGGCGAGCAGCGAGTGGGGGTGCGGGTGGGCTTGGATTCCTCCCTGGTTGGATTCGAGGCCATTTATCACTGGGCAGGGGCAGGGGCAGAGCAGGTGCTAGGCCGGATCGCCCCGTTAACGGGTCCGGTACACAGGCCAGTTGTCGTCGCTTTGCGTGGACTCGCTGCTACGTCCACGTCGACGTACGTACACGGACACGTACACACGAGAGTGGGCCCGGGTGGACAGTGTGGTGGTCGTCCTGGGCGTGATAAATGAGCTGAGTACTGTATTGTGGAGGGAGGGAGTACTGTATCGTGGAGTGTGCGTGCACGAGTGCGTTTTCAGGTCGACATCGTACGGGGACCGAGCCGTAGCTCGGTTGGTGCGCGTTCCGGATGCGAAAGCCACGGGTCCTGCGTTCCACTCTGAAACCATGATGATGTAGATCTGTCTTGTCCTCTTACGAGTGTGTGACGTAGGCAATTAAAAAAATCGACACCGTACGACGCGGACTGTGCGCCGTCGTGTGCCAGGCCGCGTTTGATACGGAAACGAGGTTCTCGTGCAACGGTTTTAGATCCAGCGTTTTATTTACAAAATTACGTATATTTAAGATGATACCGAGCTGAGCTGTTCGGCTGATGCATATGCATGGTTTCTCCGGCCGATAATTCGGCTTATGTTAGTATTTTATTGTGAGACAAAACGTTACACCATGGTTAATAAATCGGCTTTATTCTCTCCCTCTTAAAATAGATTTGGAAACGGTCCTGGGGATCATATAGCTGCACACCCGCATGCATGCGTTGCTGTAGTGACCTCTTTATGAGATTATATTATATATTGTTGTTTATTGCTAACCAATTCATCCACTCAAGTAGTAGCACCAACCCGACAATAGGCCGCGTGTCATCACACGCAGGCAGGCCTCGTTCGTGAAAAGAGAATTGGGGACGACTCTCTCTAAATGTACGAGGGCAACTGGCAAGTGGCAACGGCAGCAGTGGGTGGCGACAGCATCGAATGGGTCGGCGGCAACGAACCAAAAGAGCAGAAAAACACATCGCCTGAAACCCCACGTTCAGGGCACCCTGTCTGAGCTTCTTTCGAGTTTGGGGCTTTCGGCACACAAAAGTAAGTGCATTATTCTTTCCTTCGTTCACGTCGTTGTACTCCGATCCTGAAAACTACGATTTCCGTGGGTTTTTAGTATTATATTTCTCTGCTAAAAGGACAAGCGAAAGAAACCCACGGAAATCGCCGAATGTCTCGGATGAAAGGCATTCCATTTCCTGCGTCGTGTTCTGGAGAGCGGAGCGGGGAAACGACATGTGCACGAGAAATAGCTTAGGGTCGCAGGAGTGGTTAGCACGGTGACATCGAGCTGATGCCAATTGCCACGAGGGAGTACGTCCGGTAACGGTGTTGAACCCGTCTTAAACCCGTTCCTATCCATATCTCAACAGCCCTAATTATCACCCCACCTGACCCACCCATTGGCCCAAAGGCCTTAATCCGCCCCAGTCCGTAGTCACCACGTAAGTTAATCTGTGACGTACGCGCCGATCTACGACCACAGCGTCCTAACCCGTCTAAACCCGTTTGTGTCGTCAACCCAACCTGTCCCGACCCGTTTTACAGTGTCACCTGTTTCTACCCATCCAATAATACCTATTTTAAAACCCGCTCAAAAAAAAACTCGTTTTCACCCGCCCCGCTAGTAGGGCTACGAGGGAGTGGTAATGGGGGCGATTAGGATAGCTAAGACGATCTTTAGAAGCTGATTGCAGCGTGGCCGTTGATCCGGTCATCCAGGGTGTAGCTGTCCAAAACCTGACAAATCAGACGGCAACGCGTCGTGTGTGTCCACCTGTGGGGAGGTGGGGCCTTCATAAGCACAAGTGGGCAGAGGCAAGTCACAACGAGATATGGGCGTGCACCTGCCCTCAAAATTAGGCATTGTTCATTAGGATTGAATTGAATTGGATTTGAAATCGGCATTTAGAAAAAAAAAAAAAAAGGATTCAAGGCAGCTGTTTTTTGCAGTCCTAGTGGGGAGTGCTGCGCCTCGGCTTTGTCTCGTGCAGCTCTCATCTCATCCTACATCCTAGGCAGGCAAAGGTTCAGGTCAAATCCTAAAAGGGTAGTAAGTAATGATTGTGTGGAAGTAAACATGATGGTTTTAGCTCTGGATGACAGTGGGAGTGGATATGATGTTTGCAATGATGCAACCTCTGAATAGACGGATACACATAGTACGTTTTATATATAGTCAAATAGTCCCTCTCATTAGTGCATCACCGCAACACTTAACCTGAAAGCAGCAACAATGCTTATCTGGAAATTGCTGATTAGGCAGCAAGGCACAGGTCAAGTCCGATAAGGATCCAAGCAGCATTCATGAACCCATTATCTTCCAACTAATACAGATATTATTAAAAGTGAATAGGTATATACAGTAGGAAAAACAGTGAAAGTTAAAAAGCTTGGCAATCAAAGTGCAATGGATGGGCAGATGCCCACAGGACCAGACCAAATGGATTGGGCATGCCTACAATGACATGTCCCCGCTCAGCTGATGGTTCATGAAAGACAGGACATAGTATGCTGCAAAAATAAAAGGGAAATTACTAACACGTTTTTTCTCCATGTTTCAGCAGTGCATGCCACTACCAGGCAGGCAGGCTCCCAGCTTCCTCCTTTTCCTTTTCTGAAGAAGAAAGCGCCGTTATGTTACATCCACTTCAGCCGTTCAGGACCATCTGGGCTCCGGAGCTCCTTTCGATGGACACCTGCTACTGACAGGGACATGAATCTTCATCTTCTTCTCCATCCATAGGCCGGCTTCATAGGCATCAAATTACCAACAAGCAAAGACGATCCATTGTTTCGTTGCCAGCAAACATATATAATATAATATAATATATATATATATATATTTACTAGACACAACATTTTCTTGGACCGAAAAGGTTCCTGTATACATATGCACATAACATACACTCTGCCCGTGACCATTCCAAACATCCACAACATCACACAAATACTGAAATACACCTGTGACCATTCCAAGCATCCATACCATCACATAAATACTGAAATAAATAGACATATCACAAGCTTTGTTTGAAGGAATTTCTCATATGGAAAACCAGGACACGAGCATTTTCAAGTTTCCATGGACTGGAGTGCAGTCAGCCACTCAGGCCCATCTCCTTCCTCGTCTTGCCGATGAAAAGATCCTTGGATTTGATCTTGCCTGGCAAGCACCCGATGAGCGTCACCAAGGGGAATTGAGCCAATCCTTCCTTCCTTCCAAGAGAGACGAGTGCCAGCTCAGAGCCGGGGCTGTAAGTTGCCAGTTTGCTATTAGGCTTGCCCTTGATCAGTAACTTCAGGTTCTTCGCCACTAGCAGGGCGTGCTTCTGGGCGAGGTACCCTTGTTTGAGTTCCTGGACAATGATAGTGCCAACAACTTCAGTGATTTTGCGCCGCAAAAAAAAAGGGATCGATGATGCTCTATGGGGACACTTTCTTTTAAAATTCAACCAAAGATGCTCTATGGTCAGTATAAAAATTAAGAAACATAATTGTAATGATCAGTAATCAGTATCCACTAGACAGACAAATCTTTATCCAGGACAAGGAACACATTTAATACTACGGTAGCAAAAACTGTCATATCACCCAACTGCCAAGAATTAGGTTAATGCAGATTAATCATTTAGATTATTATTATCTAACACCAGCTACCAAGATGCTGGAAGGGCATCGAATAGCTAGGAGATGATTAACAAATATCAGTGGTCTCTGCTGAACAAAATTCATGTTTGTGTCAATGTGTCATGATTGTTACATCATGGTTTAGTATTACATCAGGGAGTGCGAACAGGACAATACCAAAATGACAGGAGGTTTAGAGGTAACCATAAATGAAGCTTGACATTTGCAAATGAAATGAATTACGGAAGCCTATATATCTGTCTGAGAAGACGTGCAATAATGGAGAATACTCATGCTTTGCAAAGTTTTGGTAGAATCTCATTTAGGTGAACCAACAGTTACTATGAGGAAATTTTCAATTTGTTCTGCTGGGGAAACCAAAACTAATCAGCCTACATAGATATGCTCTGATTAAGAGTTCAGTAAGCACAAATATGGGTAGTACTACAGTTTAGGCCAGATGGTTGCTATTCTCTACAAATTCAGTCATGGTGGTTGGTACAAGGAGAAAACAAACCTGAATAAAGTAGCAGAGTCAAAAACAGAAGGAGAATCACAAGTTGGAAAACTTACAGGAATATCCGTGATGTCACCAATTGCGAAAATGTTATTATAACCTTTCACTCTTAAATCCTTTTCCACCATTACTCTCCCCTTGCTATCCAAAGATTCCTTTAGGATCGTATCATGTAGCCACAACGAACTCAGCGGCTTTCCAATGCATACAAAGTGGCAATCCGCTGTTACTGTTTCTCCGCCTGATGTCTTGTATACATTCTCTGTGTCTGATAATGAGCCCAAGTCAACCGATTGCTGAAGAAGCACGTCTACTTTCTTTGAAGTCAGCCAATCAAGGCACTTCTTTGAAGCCTTATCTCCAATGAACTCGAGCAGACGTGGTCCTCTGTGGATAAGGGTCACCTTCTTCCCCGGGTAGTCTACCGCAATCTCTCCAGCTAGTTCAACACCAGTTGGACCACCCCCAATTATCAGCACAGATTCTGATGACTCTATCTTCCCATTATCTGTAACAAACATATGCAAAACAAAATGTAAGCGTGACAGGGAAGGTCACAATAGCATAACAGCTTTCAGTGCAGTAAGTGCTTTGACTACAATTACCTCTCTGGAATTCTTTGATCCTCTCAGCTCTGCTGGCAGGAGAAGCCAAAGCATGGCCAGTCGCTATGACGAGGTAATCATATGGAAGAGATTGGCCATCAACAGTCAGGACAGCGTCTTCGGTGATATTGACTGCAGAAGATGTCACGATGGTCGCGTCGTTGAGGTAATCTTTGTGATAGATCAGTGATCTCTCAGCAAAAGATGGCTCGACCATGGATCGCAGCTCAGCCCAGGGGATCTCCAGGTACTCTTTCCTGTCATCAGAAAGGGATACGGTGTATGAAGGAACATTCTAATTATGATTGTGTGAACCAGGTGATGCTCCACTACGTTCAACATCAGGTTAGTAAGCTACGGCCTACGTTATGACCAGCACAGAATAGATAGATAATTTTCAGAAATTCCAGAGTGCTTCTCAGCGGTTAGCAGCTAATTAGATTCAGAGCTTGAAGTACGTCTGTGTAGACAAGAAAACTTCAAGATCATCTCCATTTCTATCCCACGGATTCACTACATCCGGCCAGATCTCTAGGGCCGCAAGGATTCGGTACCGGCAGGCAGGGGACCGGGCTACCGAATCACACACCTCGGCCTTGGAAGCACGCACAGGCACAGGCACGGCAGCCAGTCCAAGAAAGCAAGCAAGCATCCGGTCGGCTCGGGATTTCCACGAACGGGTGGCCGGCGCAGCGCATGAGCGAAGCGGGGGCGAGGAAGAGGGGGCTTACGGGTCGAGGAGGACGACGGCGGCATGGCCCTGCATGGTCTTCGCCAGGAGGGAGCCGGCGGGGCCGCCGCCAACCACCACCACCCTCGCCTTCTCCCCCGCCGCCTCTGCCATCGCCCTCCGCCGCCGCTCTAGCTGTCCCGCTCCCCTGGCGCGCGCCCCACCCAGTTGACAAACTCCCCCCACGGCCCCGCCCGCCCAGCTCACGCGGCGTTCTTAACGAAGCTCGCCAACGCAAAAGTGGCGGCTTTGGAAGAATCGATCGGGTGCCGACCGACTCGACACGAGTACTTGACCGACGTGATGGGGACGGTGGAGCGCCATGGCCATGGCGCCAACCGCCAACCGTTCTTGACCTTTGGGGGGGTTGTTGAGAGTTTGAACGCATAACTCTCCTACACGACCACACGCAAGGAATCGCGATATACTCCATAAATAAAGTACAATTTAATTAATAAACAGAAAAATCACGAATGCAAATCATATGGATTTGATTTTATCCCTCTCATCTTTTATCATTTTTTTTTATCTCAGGTAAGTACACTCCAGTATCTTTTATATTTTCTCTTTTTAAGGTTTTTTTCTTATGTAATAATAAATAAATAAAAAGCATGGTCAAAGATAGCCTAGCCAACGGTGGTAACCCGAAATAACCGCCGCTGACTATCCTCCGGGCCGCAAGTGTAGAAGAACGGCTGGGGAGGTTGCCACGTGGGGCTCCAGGGCCTCTCTTAAACGAGGCCGTTGGGAGTTCAGGACTCGTCCTCCCTCCCTGCACGACTGGGCCTGGGCTGGCCGCCGTCTCCGTCCGCCGTCCTCCACCGCACCGCCGCTGCGGCATTCTGCGAGGGCTTCAGATGGCCCTCTGCGCCGTCGTCTCTTCGGCCTAGTGCCCTGCCTGCTATATTCCAGAACATCCAGCCCTTTGATCTGATCCTCATCTTCTTCACCTGATCTCCAACATGAAGGTCAACACCAAGGTCAAGCTGGAGGTATATGTTGCTGTTGCATTGCATCCGTTTCACCGTTCATCATGATTCATTAAGATGTTATACAAAAGATTTTGTTATTAATTCTCTTTATATATGTTTGTTTATGCTATTATTGTATATAAATTTGACTCGCAAGGGCCACGAGGGCATCGTCATCACAATTCACAAGTGAAAAACATGCATAGAAGAATTCTAATTTATTTTTAATATTGTTATTATATATAGAAGAATTAGAGATAGAGATAGATATCATGAAGGCAGATAGTATTGGAGATTAAGTCAAAAGTTGTGAGATGCTGCAGTTTTGATTTGCTTTGGGTGTAGGACACATTGACCGTGCAATACATATCTCTTGGGGTTACAGCCGTATATAATGAATCTCCAACGAGCACGGATCTCTTATACCATTGCATTGCAATTTGTTTGCAGACCCCAAAGCAGGCCATGGCGCCGTCGCGATCCCTGCCGCGGAGCGCGAGCGAGCTCGCGGACCCGCCGTCGCCGTTCAGCTCCAACCCGGCGCACCACCCGGTGTCCGTGCCCAACACGCCCGGGCTGTCGTCGTGCTCGTCGTTCGGCCGCATGCTGTCCCCGCCCAACGACAAGCAGCAGCAGCAGAAGCCCAAGCCGACGCCGACGCCAGCGGCGGACGCCGCGGCGTACTACGCGTCGCTGTGGTCGCCCAGGCGCCTCATGCAGCGCGCCGCCCGCGCGTTCCGATGCAGCAGGTCGACGCGCGGCGTCCAAGTCAGGACCGTCAAGGACCTCGCCGAGGAACGGGCCTCGGTGCTTGCCGCCAGCAGCAATAAGGTCTCCGACCTGCCGCCTGCAGGTGCCGAGATCGCCTGCGGCAACGGTGCCCGCGGCTGCGCCGTCGGCACCGTGCAGGATGGGCCGCACCAGCAGCAGCGCCACGATGAGTACCACCACGACGAGATCGTCCCCGAGAAGATCATACACGAGGACGCGCCGCCGGTCGTTGCTGAAGAGAAGGAGACCGCCGCCGCCGACACGGAGGTGGAGGTGGAGTCCCCCAAGAAAGGAGCTGCGGTACCGGCGCCGGAGTCCCCTGCTGCAGTCGAGGACGTCGTGGTGGCGGACAAGTTCGTGACGGTGGTGAAGGAGGCGATCAAGAAGCACGAGGCAGCGGCGGAGAAGGACGAGAAGAAGAAGGCGATGCGGAGGTTCCAGGGCAGCCGGGTGAAGACGGCGATGGAGGCGCGGCCGGAGTCGGAGCAGCCGCGGCGCCGGGAGGTGGTGCGGAGCAACGACATGATCGAGGAGGCGCGCGCCAAGCTGCTGGAGAAGCGCCAGTGCAGCAGGGTCAAGGCGCTCGTCGGCGCCTTCGAGACCGTCATGGACACCAAGGACGCCGCCGTCGTCGGCGCCGGCAGGCCGCAGCACCACTACCGCCGGTCGGCTTAAACCCATGCAAGCCACTGCATCGTGTCTTCGCCTTAATTAATTACTATTATGATCATGGCCAGCCCGTCGCCGCATGCATATACGGCTAATTAATCCCTATTACTACTAATTAACTCCGGTTAATTCGTGGCACACCATGTATAGCGTCACGGAGTTCTCCAAATACACAGAGGAGTAATATTCTTTTTTTCGAAAGTACGGCAAAAGCTTTACCGCAAATTCTATTAGACGGAAAACAGAAAAAGAAGACAAGTGTCCCATCCAGTTTTTAAAGTAAAAACTGGGTGAAAACCACAAATACGATTGTGGAGGGTACCCTACTCTATCTGCACACCTAGGTACCATATCAACTCAACTCGCGTCATAAAGCGCCAACTCAACTCTACTCAGCTCCACGCTTGGTCGGATTGTGACATCGACATAAGCCTCTAACCACTAGAACTCGGTCGGATTGGATCGTTGACACGAGCCTCCACTTTAAACTACTAGGAGCTCCACAACTGAGGCCGCAAGCAATTAAGGACTAGCAAAATAAAAAAAACTAAACCACTAAAAAGAAAATTGAGCCTACTCCACCACTGACACCAACCATAAACACTTTGGCTGAAACAACGAACTACCACTGCCCAAGACATCCCAACCGAGTCGAATGCCACAACGACGCCTTCAAGAAGGTTACGACACCCAAGCGCCGCCGTCGTCCGTCCACGGTGGGACTAGGTTCTCACCCATGGTGTGCTGGGGACGCGACGCCCTCAACAGGGGAACAACACCCACAAGTGTCGCCGTCGCCAAGCCTTCGCCCAGAGAAACCCTAGCACAGACGTCGCCCAAGATGACGGGTCCCCGCCAGCCACCAATACGTCACTGCCGGCCATCCAGAAGAAGCCTTACGAAGGTCAACGCGCCGGCCACGCGAGCAGCCGCAAAGCTGCGCCAGCAACCTGCCAAAACCCGTGCCGAACACTAGCATCCGCCACCGAGCACGTCCACCAACCACCCGCCGAAGTCGTAGCCGCCGCCGACCACCACTGTCGGCCGAGCTCCCATCGCAGACACCGCCACCCCCTGAAGGTGCCGAAAATGGAGCATTAGCCTCGGACCAGCACCCCCGAGGACGCCATGGCCTCCATCTTCATAACGACCGCCCCCATGATGGCTGTCGGGGGCATGGGGGAGGGACAACATAGACGAAGACCGCCCCCAACGCCAGCACAACTCCAGCCACCGCCACGAAACGAACACCATGAAGAGGAGGCGGGAGGCGAGCAGAGGGGGAGGGAGCCCCTCCGCTGCCCCCTACACCCGAAAGGGCAGCAGCCCTGCGACGCCCTGCCGGCGCTCCGCGCCGGAGAGCAGCAGCCACCACAGAGCCAGGCACAGACTGCAACACCGCCACGGCACCGCTGACCTACCAAAACCACCGCCGGCCACACCACCACGGCGTCGCCGAAGAGCCACTCCATCTCTGTCGAACACCCCCCGCCTCACAGCAGGCCGCAACGGCCCGCAGCAGCCAGCAGCGTCCCACCCCGCAGCGGCCAAGCATCATCGAGGGAGGGGGGAGGGGGGCTGCCGTCACCAGAAGCACCGCAGGGACCAACCAACCCCCCCGGCGGCGGCCACCAACTCGCAGCCCGCCGGCGGCCAGCCAAAAGCCGGTAAATCACCGCCGCCAACCACCCCGGGCCGCCATCCTCCGTCAGACGCTGGATCCAGGGGGAGGGGGTCCGGATCCACCCTCCCCAAGCCGCCCACACCGCCCAATGGCCGGCCACCGGGCCGCCAGCAGCGCGCCCGTCGGCCATGGAGGACGGCACCAGGACTTCCCCCGTTGCCCCTCCGCTAGCCATGGAGCGGATCCAGGGAGCGGACGGCCGGATCCGCCCGCCACGGCCTTGCTCCGCCACCTTCCGCTACCGAGCGCCGAATGCTGGCCACCGGCTTCTTCGCGTCTCCTTCGCGCCTGAGACGGACGAAAACCGAGGAGAAGAGCCCCACCGCCACCATCCTCGAGAGCCGCCGGGCATCCCGACGGCGCTCTCCGACGGCGACGGAGCATGGAGAAGGAGGCGGGGGTAGCGGCGGCGGTGGCTAGGGTTAGCCCTGAGCCGCCCTGGCGCGAGGCCTTTTTCCAGTATTGATAGATGCCTCAATCTTAGAGGAGTAATATTCTGTAAGCAGGAAAATGGGGGAGGGCGATGTTGCATTCTGCAGAAATTCTTCTTATGATTATATAATTCAACGGTTTGATTCTTCCCTAGATACATGAGTGCTTTAATTAATTGGGTAGAATTTGTTCATCGTGATGAGATTCGAAATGCTTTTTAACTCCTCCCTCATGTATTTTTGTTGTTTGTGTGTTTTTGTGTATGTATCTTTCGGATTTTACCGGTAATCTTCGGATTACTTGTGAGTCCTTTGTATATGTCATCTGGCCTTTCTTTTAGCCCCCTTGCGAAAAAAACATATTGCATTAGTCATGCATGCACCTAAAATGGCATGATTGAATTTTACAAGTCTCTAACGTCTCTAAATTTGGGATTATGTGGTATCATATAAGTCTCTAAACTTGAAAGGCGTCATACAAATTTTCATTTATTTATATTTATACACCGGTGGCCTCTAAACTTTGGAGGCAGGCTCCTAGACTATTTGTAAGGAGGGAAGTTGTCAATGTTGCATTCTGCATAAATTCTTCTTATAAACCCCATTGTTTTTATTCTTCCCCAACATTCTACTCGGTTGTGATGTCAGCTGTAACAACCCTAGAAATCCGGTCTCTAAAAAGACGGGCTTTCAAAAATTTTTCTAAAGTTTGCCAGTGTATGGTGGATGTCATGTAGGAAATTCGCCTATAGATGCACAAATAGCACCCGATGTTAGCCCGAGCATTGCATTTAAATAACCAGAGTTTGATTCGCCTCTTATTCGATTTTATGTGATGTAAATAAAAATCGAATAACCTTTTATATGTATGTATACATATATGCCTGCTACCGAACCCCCCCGCGCTGGCCAGCTCGTCCGCGCGCTCGACCGCCGGCCTGCTGTGAGCCCGAGGCCCAGCTCGACCGCCTGCCCGAGCTCGAGGCCCAGCTCGACCGCCTGCCCGCTCGCTCGCGCGCTCTCCCGACCGGCCTGCCTCGAGAGTCGGCCCAGTCGCGCTCGACGCGCTGCCGCGTCCCGACACCCGCTCGCGCGCGCGCTCGCTCGCGCGCTGCCGCGGCCCAGTTAAC